>JAAVTI010001365.1:0-244297 GCA_011947335.1 Phytophthora constricta | reverse complement strand
GCTGGATACGCACCTCCTCTAATCTGCTGCATGAGCATGTCGTCGATGGGCGAATTCTCCATCAGTTCGCCGTGCAGTGGCTTACTAGTATCTACATGTAGGCAGCATTGCAGCCAGCATCAGACACGCAGCGCGGGTGAATTTTACTCGCCCCGCAAGCAGCGTTTCCCAACTAGACATGATGTGTTCAATCACTTGGCCATAATTCAAATTTGCTTGATAAGACTTAGCAACCTGTCATAACTGATTGCGTCGCTGCGCTGGAAACGATGTTTCTGCGTCACTCTTGCAGATCGCTAATTGAGACGAAGAACTTTGCAGGACATGTGTAAAGTGTGTCCGACTGGGATGCGTTTGCAAATAACGGCCGTGCAGTATAAGTATTGCTCTCCGACTGAAATACCGAGCTATGACAAACTCTCCTGGGTTGACGTGCTGGAGGACTGGAGCTGCAGCTTATGGTGCGAGATCGACAAAGAAAATAGGAGCGAGAATGGTTTTTGCAACAACATGGGGAAATGATGATGGAGGAGATCAGGAGTAGACGTGGGAAGAGAGGTGGACAGTGGGGAGAGAAGTGGCCTGCTATCGACGTGGCGAGCGATTGCTTAGAAAAGAAGTATCAACACACAAAACGACTAAGACGAGCAACACTGACGACGAAGAACGGGGTTTAGACAACGACTACATTGAATCGGCCGATGAACTTTGAGAGTGACCGTGGAAAACGCATTCTACAAGTTGTGGAAGGTAAACATCAAACCAGAACACCTACCGGTAGGCAAAGCGTTGGATGTCTTCCACCATCGCCGAGTACATGTCAGCACTGCGCGTGCTAGTTGCCGGCAAGAGTTAGGTAGTGCATGAATTTCGCACCGTAAACGCGAAGCGTTTGTCGCGAGTCGCATTGATCTTGCTCCATCAGTAAAGTACCAGTCGTGTGGGTGACTCGATGTCAATGGGCTCATCCATCTCTACACCCATCTAGCGCCGCCGCCTCTGCTGCATAGTCTACATCACCAGCGATATAAGGAGCTTCAAGCTTCAACATCCGAAGCGCGTTCTCTTGTGCTGCCCACTCCTCGGTGGTGCCATTCAGCAGCGCAATTTACCCGTCCATCTAAAGTAGGGCCACAACCTTCTTGCCGACGGCTCGCTCGTTGCGAACCGCGATCCCGCCGCGCCTGCTTGTGGCGCAGCATTCGTTCTTCAGCAGTGTGAGCCGTGCGTTCTTCATTCCGAGCCTTCGTGTGCGCGTTGGCTGTGAAGAACTCGTTCGGATCCATTCCGTTTGTGATCACGTCACGTCGGTGTCATGCCCACACCTCGCGATGATGCTTCATGTACTTCGACATGACACTTTTTCCTCTCCGGTGAAAAAGAGGAATGAGGATCAACAGTGTTCATCTTTACTCTGGAGGCCTAACACGCGCGTCGCCAGTGAAATTTGGAATGCATAGATCGCAAAATGCGCGTTGCTGAAAACTAGAACTAGCTGTACAAAACTAGTATTTAGCCGAACAATGTTATGCTACAGCCGACGAAGATCGCTAATACCACAGCACTACAGTACTACTGTATATCACTAGTATAATGCTACGGTACTAGTTCCTTCCTAGCTTCGAAACAACTGCGTCCAAACGATTGATCACGAAAAAGCCTTCGGGCTTAAACCGAAATCTGATTACAGGCTCACGCGAGCCTGACTTCACAGAAGTCAGGTCCTACTATTCTGACTACTAATTGGACGCAGACCTGACTTCTGTGAAGTCAGGCTTGAGCCAAAATTAAGACCTGACTTCTGAGAAGTCGGGTTTCAACTCTGACTACCTCTTCGACTTCCTAGCAACTCAAGCCAAGTGGATCGACTGGCACACTGTACCACCGCATCTTGAAGTTGCGGCGACGCAAGTCAACCGTCACTTCGCAATCTGCCTCGAAAGCCCGCTGACCATCACTCCTGATGCTCGTTCGCTCGCTGTCCAAGTCGCTGCGCCAGGCGCGCCCCGTCCTGCGTCGTCTCGAGTCCACGCTGGCCCCGCTGACGCAGCTGAGCGAGGAGGAGACCATGTTCCAAGACACGGTGGCGCGGTTCGCGGCCGACGTGGTGGCGCCGAGCGTGCGCGAGATGGACACGACTGGCGAGATGGACCATTCCATCACCAAGGGGCTGTTCGAGCACGGCCTGCTGTCGGTGGAGATCCCGGCGGCCTACGGCGGCAGCGAGGCCTCGTTCATGAGCCTCTGCCTGACTATCGAGGAGCTGTCCAAGGTGGACCCGGTCGTGGGGCTGCTCTGCGATCTGCAGAACACGGTGGTCAACAACGTCTTTTGGTTGGGACGAGCTGTATTTTATTGATGCTTTTAGTAAAATAGAAAATGTAGGTGACATTTTGTTGTCGGTGACAGATGCACGGCACGGAGGAGCAGAAGGAAAAGTATTTGCCGAGACTGAGCACGGATATGGTGCGTGTGGGTGGTTTTTTAGGTGATTTGGATGGATGGCTGATGGCTTTTGGTGGTTCAGATTGGGAGCTTCTGTCTGAGTGAGGCGGGGTCGGGAAGCGATGCGTTCGCGCTGAAGACGCGAGCTGAAGTGGCTGCGGACGGCAGCTACTACTCGATCACGGGCCAGAAAATGTGGATCTCGAACGCTGAGTATGCGGGAGTGTACCTTGTGTTCGCCAATGTGGACTTGTCGAAGGGCTACAAGGGCATCACGTGCTTCATTGTGGACCGCGAGGCGGAAGGACTGGAGATTGGGAAGCCCGAGGAGAAGCTGGGCATCCGGGCGTCGTCGACTTGTCCCGTTACGCTGACAAATGTGAAGGTGCCGAAGGAGAACATACTGGGGGAGGTTGGCAAGGGATACAAGATCGCGATCAGCACGCTGAACGAAGGCCGCATTGGCATCGCTTCGCAGATGCTGGGACTGGCGCAGGGAGTGTACGACCAGACGCTGCCGTACTTGTTCGAGCGCGAGCAGTTTGGCACGGCGATTGGAGAGTTCCAGGCGATGCAGCACCAGTACGCAGAGGCAGCACTGGATATTGAGACTGCGCGTTTACTGGTATACAACGCTGCTCGCCTCAAGGATGCCGGACTTCCGTTTGTGAAGCAGGCTGCCATGGCCAAGCTGCATGCCTCTCGTGTGGCCGAGAAGACGGCGTCAAAATGCATCGAGATGCTGGGTGGGATTGGCTTCACGAAGTATTTACTCGCCGAAAAGTTCTACCGCGATGCCAAGATTGGTGCCATTTACGAGGGCACTAGCAACATGCAGCTGACGACTATTGCTAAAATTGTCTCGGAAGAGTACAAGAAGTAAGTGGCTTTGCCAAAACACATGGAGTTGCAACGATATGGAGGAGCCATCTTATTTTTTCGTGATGGACTACAAATGTCTTTGCGATGAATAGTGCGAAGCAAAATACAAAATGCAATCACGGTGCTTTTTTGCCAGTTTCGCTGTCTGGTGCGTAAAAGTCGCATATTGGGGATATAAGCTTCTCAGTGTTCATTTCTGTCGCGTTTATCCGAGCCAAAGTATGACTGAAGGTGACCGATGTATGTGTTTCTTTCAAGAGGAATGCCTCTGGTACAAACATCAGCCCTACAATCAACAACGTACAAAGGAGCAGAGCACACACGAGAAAAACATAGTAGGTGGATGCAGACATTTCTACGAGGTACAATATTGATATCATGACGAGACTTCCCATTAAAACGACGCACATGGAAACCCACGGATAATTTGTGGTTGGGGAAGGAGAGGTAGAGTCCCATTATGAGCAGAATTTGCTTTCCAGAAAATGTAGTGCGGTGAATATGAAGCTGGAGGACTCGCAGAACTCGGCAAAGTCTGCGGCGAACCAAATGATGAAAGTGACGGCATCTCCCATGTAAAAACAGGGAAGGGAGGGTCTTCAAAATTCGAAGCCGAATATATTTTACACATTTCATCGAGGGCATCAAGAATATCCGATAGATGAACCGTAATTTCATCATAAGCAGCACAGGCCTTGGTAGGATAAATTACAGCTGTACCAGTCGTAGAGAACATTTCGAAATATATGAGTAAGCATTTCGTATTGCGATCGACGGAGCATGCGATTCATGTAGACAATAGCTGCCGTCAGAAGTGGTACCGCGACGGTCACTGCCAGTACGGGGAAATGTTGTTGAAGAAGTCGGTGGTGATAGCGTCCGGTACGTTGGCACCACCTTTGCATTCTGTTCATGTCATCATTCGAGGCATTCGCAAGCTTCCAGGAATACGTAACAGTCCAATGCACGCAGTCCAAAATATTGTAGTAGTAGAAGCTGGGGTCACAGGCAGGTTTAGTGTTAATCCCAACTGGACCACACTCGAGGAAATCCAAACACACGACTACTCATTGAGATGGTCGATGGCAAGACAGCCACCCGTTCTTTGTACTTTGAATTTCGTCTTCCAAGGCATTTTTGTCGACCCTCAGTGTCCTAGCGGATAGTTAGTAGAGCTCTCATTAGTTGCGTGTCTACAAGCCAGCGGACCTCGACAGTTTTGGCAGCTCTAGGAACCTGCAAATTGCAATACCCTCAGTGCGAAGCAGGCTTGGCTCTCGTGCTGTATATAATCTCAGCTGTGCATGATATGCATTTGAGATATTATCTCAATGCAGCCGGCAATGCTGAATCGAAGGAGAAGCGTCGTTTATTGGTGGATTCGACAGAAGATTCTGGACCGTCCCGGGCGCCTCGCCAACTGACCGTTCGCTCATTCTGGAATCGGTCTCCTTCACCCGCGTTTGTAAAGGAAGAACGATTCGGCAGCAACGCGTACTCGCAAGCAGGCATTGAAGGCAGTAGTAGCGAGGAGCTTGAGCAAGCAAAGATGAACAAGGTTGCAGCAGTAGTGACCCTGCAGGTTGAGAACAAACTGTCGAAGCCTGAGGACTATCCGGCATGGAGGCTCCGCGTGCTAAGCGGCCTCAACGTCTCCAACATGGCACAGCTTGTCATCGGGAAGGAGCCCTTCAACGAGAGCTGGTCCCCCAGGGTGAAGGAGTGCTGGTACAGCAGATACCGAAAGGCAAACGGGCTGCTGATCTCAGCCATCTCTGATGAGGTGCTGCTGCGGTACCAGGACGTGGTAAATCAAGCCGATCCTATCGAGCTGTGGCATGTGCTCGCCGAGGACTTTGGCAAAGGACGTGGCGTGAACACGGTCCTCATTTGGGAGCGGCTTTACGGGCGTGTACTGCGTGCAGATGAGTCGGTGCGCGACTACATCGAGGACCTGCTGCAGATGCAGCGTGATCTAGCTGAAAACAATGACCCCATCTCAGACTCTCGGCTGGCCAGGATCATGCTGACAAAGGCCCATACTGTGTACCCGGTGATTGCAGATGAAGTGACAGAACGACTGCGCCGTGACCCGTCCTTCAAATACTCAGTGCGCGATGCTCGCGGGCGTTTAGAAAACGCCGAGATCCAACGCAATCAGCGTGGATCCGCCGATGCCGTGGCCAGCGGCCAAGGTATACAAGCTACTGCCCAGGTGAACTTAGTTCATGCTCCACGCAACAACGGAAAGGGGCCACGTCGTCCCAAGCGGGGCAAGGGTGGCAAGTATGGTGATCGCCGAAGCAACTCAAGTGCTTCAACCAACTCAAGCTCTAGCCATGCACAACGAATTGCCAAGAATAAGAAGAAGTCGAAGTGCAACGCCTGTGGCGAAATGGGGCACTGGCGTGGTGATGCTGTGTGCAAGCGCAACAAGACACCCAGCAACCGCGGTGGAAATGACGACGCTGCGCAGTCTTTCAGTGTTTTACGTGGATCTGATCGTGTGGTTAGCTACATGACATCTCGTTCAACCTATCCCATTGGGAATAGTGCTGGATTGAATGAGAGCAGTCGTGCTTTCACTATTGACGATGTGCGAGCTGTACTCGGACCAGATGCAGCCAGACAAATGCAAAGCCAACTTCCGCACAGCCGTGCTGTGAACTCAGCTGACTCGGGCCGCGCCCCATCCGAACAGCACTCGCCGACAAGCCCACCATCTAGTCCAGTGGCGGCTGCTAGTCCGCAATACTCACCAACAACACCGGCGTCACCTGAATCACCAATGCGTCGTGTGAACATGGCAGTAGTGAACGGAGACCAGCATGTCCCTGAATTACAAGCTGATGAAATGGAGTGGCTACTTGATAGTGGATCGCAAGTGAATTTGTGTGGCGACCTGACCTGTTTCTCCTCTATTGAGCATAACAATGCAAGCAACTTGCTCATGGCCTGCGGCCAGATGGAGACAATGCAGTCGACTGGCTGCGTTGTCTTCCGAGTCAAGAACGAGGTCACGAATAAGTGGGAGTCGCGCCGACTTGATGAAGTGCACTACTCTCCCAACGCGCACGTGAATTTAATCTCTCTGGGCTTTATGCACAAGATTGGATTCAAGCTGATATTCAATGACGACCAGAGTACGGCGTGGCTCGTGAAGGATGGGTTGAAGCTGCGCTTCAATCGCCACGACATGCTGTACCGCCTGCGCGCGAAGCGATCACTGCTGCTGATCGGGGCTGTGAAGCCAGCAAGAATGCGATGGGGTTGCTGCACAACCGCCTTGGACACGTCAACATGAAGCTGATAGGGAGATGGCTAGTGGACATGTCGACTTTGGCATTAACGTTAACACGCAGTCGCTGAATGACTATGACTGTGTTCCGTGTATTACTGCAAAGTTTAACGTACGACTTACAAAAGGAATCCGCGTCGCCGCAAGCAGCTTCTGGAGAAGCTGTCTGCTGATTTGTGTGGTATCAACCAAGAAACTGCGACAGGAGAGAAGATGTTCCTGTTGGTTGTTGACGAAGCTACTCGCTACAAGTGGTGCTACCTACTTAAGTGGAAGGATGACGCAGGACCTTTGATTCAGCAGCTAATCCTGCGTCTCAATAACCAGTTCGATAAAGCTGGACACTCAGTGAAGATGCTTCACTCTGATGGTGGTGGTGAGTTTCTGAATGCCAATGTTCGGAATTTCTGTCTACGGCGTGGCATTGAATTCACATACCCAAATGGTTATTCACCTGAAGAAAACGGCATTGTGGAACGTGCCAATGGCACGGTACTGCCCAGACTTCGTGCGGTGCTTCATGCAACCAACATGGCGAGCTTGCTATGGGGAAGCTGCCCTTCATATTGTCGATACCCTTCACCAACTACCGAGTGCCCCCTGCGTGGGAAGTCGCCGCATGAATTGTTGTTTGGGTCCCCACCGGTGCTGCGTCACCTGCGAACCTGGGGGTGTTTGGCACAGGCGTTTGTGCCTCCCCATACACGTGCAACGAAGGCATAGCTGTACCCGCGGTCTCAGCTGTCTTTATTTCTCGGTTATAGCACAGAGACTACATGCTACAAGCTAATGGATCTGAAGACTGGAGCTGTGATTACTAGACGAAGTGGAAACGTGTATTTTCATGAGCAGTTCACAGTATCACGAGACTATATGCGACGACTGCTTTTGAATACTTTTCGGCGAGGTGACCATGTACTGCATGACGAGATTCCAGTTGTATCCATCGTGTCGTGCCTGGAAGCAAATGTATCGCCTGAAATCGTCACAGCTTCACCTACTACTACACGGCTTCATGCATCAACTCTACCAGCTGAAGCGGAGATTGCAGAAAGTAAAGATCCAGTGGAAACATCTCCAGTGCCAGACCAAAGCCCGCGGCTAAATGGTCGGCACGCAAGCGAAAAGCCCGCAGTTGTTCGCACCGTGAGGAATATTCCAGCGATGAATATGAACCACGTGATGAGCCATTGCCTCCAGCGGAGGCAAACAGCGATAACAGTCTGCGGAGCAAGCGGCAGCGCAAGAAGCCCGCTCACCTCCAGGACTACGTTGTGGGCTCTGTGTAGAACACTGTGGTAGACATTCCGATCCCAAACACATATACACAAGCGAAAGCTAGCGAGCACTGGCTTGAGTGGAAAGCTGCCATGGAAGAAGGACTTGCTTCACTGCGAGAGCATGGGACGTGGAAGCTCGTCGCACGAGTTAAATCCAAACAACAAGTCGTCATTACCAATCGATGGGTGTTCGCCTTGAAGCGAGACGCTCAAGGGCGGATTCAGCGTTTCAAAGCCCGGTTGGTGATTCATGGCTTTAAGCAGAAGTATGGCGTGGACTACGTTGAAACATTTGCACCCGTCATCAGGTTCGAGACGATCAGAGCTGTGATACTGTACGCCGTCAAGCGCGGGGGCTGGCTTGTCTTACAGTATGACGTCAAGACTGTGTTCTTGTACGGTCTACTAGAAGAAATCATTTTCATGGAGCAGCCTGTCGGTTTTGAAGAGAACGGTGGAGAATATATTTGCCAGCTCATCAAGTCTCTCTATGGGCTGAAGCAAGCACCTGCTGTTTGGAACAGGACACTTCACAAGCATTTGACTAAGCTAGGGTTCACTCGCTTGGATAGCGACAACGGTGCTGATGGAGACGTCGAAATGTTGTTGACGGTCTATGTGGACGACCTCTTGTTGATGGGACCGCCTGCGCTGTGTGCCAAAGTTTCAAATCAACTCAAGAGCGTCTTCACCCTAACTAGCATGGGCGAGGTCAAATTCTGCTGGGAATTGAGATCACAATCGACCGAACACACAACAAAATTGTCTAGTGCCAGCGTGCACATATTGACAAGATCCTGAAAGCCTACGGAATGCAAGATGCCTATGGCTGCTGGACCCCACAATCGACCAGCGAGTCGAAGGCCAGGTTAAAACCGCTTGCACCGGATACGAAGCTACCTTACCGTGAAATCGTTGGCTCTCTCCAGTACTTAATGTCTGGCTCGCGGCCAGACATCGCACATGCTGTGCATCTTTTGTGCTTCGAACACAAGCACTATCGTGAGGCTCAGCGAGTTCTCCGCTACCTGAAGCAGACACGTGATCATGCACTTCACATGGACGTCGTGCAAGGCGAGCATGTTGAGGTTACTTTCTACGCTGATAGCGACTACGCCAATGATCCTGACGATGCTAAGTCAATCTCCGGCTACATCACTTTTCTCGATGGCAATGCCATCTCGTATGGGTCTCGCGAGCAAGGCCTTAATGCACAATCGAATACCGACGCCGAGTACATCGCCATGAACGAAGGTGTCAAGGACATTCTGTGGCTGGATGGCCTGTTAGGGAGCTGTGGTGGCCTGCGACCACTCCACTGCAGCGCGGTGATAATCAAGTAGATCTTTACCTGACGGAAAACCTGGCAAGCATGCCGCCACAAAACACATCAAGAACAATTTTCACTTGATCCGCCATCTTGTTGAGGATGGCGCCTTGCGGACACTACATGTATCTACGGACGACAACACCGCTGACATTATGACCAAGCCTTTGGCTAATGCAAAGTTTACCAAGTTTCGCAAAGCTCTGAAGGTGTTGCTTCGTTTCCCGAACTTGCCGAGCATCGACAGTGCGACACATGCATGCCTAGCTGACTACGTATATTTCGATGGCTTGCGCTCTCGACGCGTGCAAGTTTGACAGCTACTCTATCTTCTCGAAGTTACTGCCTACAATCAACTTGACGTGCGTCACGAGCGAGTGGGAGTGTGAGGTACCAGCGGTACCGTGTTGCATCATCGTAGCAGCAGTGCGATCCCAGGCAAGATGTCGAAGCTCCTCGCACGTGTAGCAGCACAATCTCAGACACAATCGCAGACAAGAAGAGAAGTAGTTAGCAACCTAAATAAAGCAAGGGTCCCAAGGTGGCTTGAGGAGAGTGCAGCGCACTTACCTCACTTCCAAACGTGCTCCATCGAGAGCACAGCAAGCCCACCTTGGTGTTCCCGCTGCGGCATTCTGCCCAGCAGCTCGCGCTCTCCTCTCTTCCTTCGCCAAGCTCGTCACTTCCTCTCCTTTGTCCCCTCAAGTTTCCACTACTCCTGGAAAAGCAAAACGGACAATCTCAGAGTACACCGACTCGTACTAACAGACCTGCCATACCCACGGGGTCGAAGTGCTAGCACAGAATGCTTTTGATGTTTGGATCAGACTACAAAGCAGGATTGCGACCCCTGGCAGCTCACCAGCACATTTTCATGTATCATAAAGAATCAACTGACAGACTCGATTGAAGACCGTTCAACACACAGCCGATTTGTCCGCTGAACTTGATTCCTGTGTCCTAGTACAGCACCTTCTTCCGTAGCTCAAAGTGTAATTCCATTTGGCAAATCCAGCGAGTCCCTACTGGAATTCCGATGAGCTGCTTGGAGCTCCGCGAGGGTATCCACGATTAAACTCGCCTGGATTCTCTCGCGCGGCGTTAGCTTCGGCGCTGACTTGAGCAGCACTCAGCATGGCGGCGATGACGATCACGAGACCCTTGACGTCTGCAGTTTTGGTTGGGGCTTGTTCTTGGCACAACGAGGAAAATGTAGGAATGAAAGCAAGAAAAAAGGCCACCCATTCTCCACATCACGGTTTGACGTGCGTTTAGATCAGGCGGGGTTTGTCGTACGTTGGGAGAAGCGTATTGAACTGTTGACGTTCTCATGTACCGACATGACGCTAAGATGGAGTCGTGACCATCAGGCAAGTGAAATCATGTGATATTAATACTACTTTCGATTGCGACGAATCACGAATCAAACTATTCAGCTGTAGAATCGAGCTTTTGTTTAGCCGGGCACTGCGCCTAGGTGGTGCATGCTGTTGCGTTCGATGTCGCAGTAACAGGAGGTAAATCGTATCCTCCTGTCCCCCCGCGAGCAGCAGATGACAGCGACGACGAAGACCAAGCGAGACAGCAGAAGACAAGCGACGAAGAGGCCCAAGCAAGACAGCAAGAGATCAAGGCAGAGGAAGACAGCAGGCACGGATGGCAGGCCGGTGCTGGACGGGTCGACCCGTTCGGACCGCCGCGGCCCAGCGATCTTGACGAGAAGATCGCTGGCGCCCAAGAGACGCCGACTGAAGGGACACGCAAGGAATGAGCGGCTGTGGGGCGACGAGAGCAACCGCTGCCAAGGACGCCAAGGCCGCCGAGTAGATAGCCCGCACTTTCAGATTCGCCGAGTAGTGCACGCAGCACACGACGGCAGGAATAGCGCAGCACGTTGCGGTGCCGCGGCTAAACTAATACAGCGAAGAGAGTGACGAGCAAACACACGAGCCGACGTAGCTTATAGCGGAGTTCCTTACCAAGCGTGCCAGAGATACGGGTATCTGCAGCCCCGTGGGAGTTGGCGGTAATAAGCAGCCCGCACCAGGACATTGGCAGCCCAAGAGAGGGTAAGGTTCAGCCCCCGGTCAAGCAACCCCGGCGCCCTGTCCTGACAACTTAGAGAAGAACTCGGCGGGGAAACCGTGCACTGGAGTAGCACTAGGACAAGTCGGTGGCGGCTGTCGTGCGTGCTTAGGCTAGAGAGCATATATTTGTAGGGCAGTTCGTCACCGTAGCCACCGAACCCCGTCCTGCGATCAAGGACAAGATCGGCGTGCGGCCCCAGTGAAATAATAAGCATACGTCGGTGAAGTAGATTACTTCGCCTTCCAATTGTGTTATTGACTCAATACGACATTGGTTATCGGTGTCAACGAGGTTGTCGTGAGATGTCAACATGGTTATCAGGAGATATGCTAATCTCTGTGTAGACTCACGCCGTGAGTGATGGTCATCAACGGACCTTTTGCTTTGCTGACCGCATTTCTCTTTCGCTTTGCACTCGCACGCGTGGTCGGACTCCTACTCTTCGTGGACGGACTCCTGCTCTTCGACCGCCGACGGCGTAACCTTCTCTTCGGTACGTCCATCTTCTGCTGCCGCTGTAGTTGGGCTCATAACCTCTGAGATTGTCCGTTTTGCTTTTCCAGGAGTAGTGGAAACTTGAGGGGACAAAGGAGAGGAAGTGACGAGCTTGGCGAAGGAAGAGAGGAGAGCGCGAGTTGCTGGTCAGAATGCCGCAGCGGGAACACTCATCCACGATCTCAATTCCAAACATGTCTTTCAACAGCAAGTTAATCGTGTGCGCTGCACAACCGTTACATGTCAGGGCTGGTATCTTGTCCGTGAGTAGCTCCCACGACTTGCCCATGTTGGAAGCGTTGTCTGTAACAACAGCGCACACGGATCCTTTTCCAACAACGCCTTCAACTTCGTTAGTGACCTTGGTAAATGCCGATGCCATGTACTCTCCTGTGTGTCGCTTATCACCACAGCGTATTGATGACCAAAACATCGGACGAATGAAAGGGGAAGTAGCCATAAAGTTGATGATACTCTCACTGTTTGGATCCGACCATCCATCACAGACAACTGCAACGTACTCCTGTTTTCTCAGCACTCCTATGACATTAATCGCCTCTTATCGTATATTTTGTCGAGTAGCGAAGTTGCCAAGTCTTAGCGGGATGGAAGCGTCATCCCAGGGCGATACTTCGTTAGAACGCATTGCATCTCGCGGTTTTCAATGACTCGAAACGGTATGCCGGACGAGTAAAACGCTTTGGCAATCTCAAGATGGAATATATATTTTTCGGTCGAGGAGATAGGCCCGAGCACTCCAGGATTCGTAGGGCGATATTCAATACGAGCACGCTTGGATGGCGTGTACGTGTCGTTCGAAGCGTCTTTGTCTCGCTTGCTGGGCGTTGGGAAATATCTTGCACGAACTTCTGCTGGTGCTTCAGTGCAGCGTCGAATATGCGGGCGGAGATTTTTCTTGGGTTGAGCGTGGCGAATCTTCTTGGTGCAGTACTTGCACTTGACGTCTGGATGCTGCTTCTTCGGGGTAGCCCAACGCGGAACGACCACAACAAACTCTTTCAACACACCAACAGGAGGGCGTCCGAGGTTATTGCACTTGTCTTCGTCGCTGAACGCATCTTGATCCGTAGCGCTGGTTGCCTTTGTCGCTGTTGTGTTTCTAGCTGCAAATACGTTAATGAGAGGAAGGCAAACGCTACTCCTGGGGTGATTGCGTGCTGGCCACCACGCAGATCAAACGGAAGCGCTAAGTGTCGAGTCGACACTGCCGACACTTCAACCAAACGACGAAGACTCTTCAAATATTTCTGTCACACGAACTCTACATAAAAGTTATTAGCGGTAATAACTGGTACTTCCTCCATATCGTATTGTTTGTCACATTCCACTTCAAGTCAACATTGTGATCTAAGCAGATAACATTAGGATGATCTGATTGGGTAAAACGATCGAACAGCATCTCCGCTATTCATCAATATTCGGTTTGTTGGCATCCGCCCAGTAGAAGTGGGGTTACTGGCCGAGATTGCTCGCCCCTCCAGCCAGTGAATTCAGGTGCGACCCGCTGGGCCTTATCTACCGCGCCAAACACTCTGTAAGTTGCTCCACGTTGCTACCATGCCTAACTTGAGCGATTCCACGCGGCGCGCCATCGCTAACGATGTTTTGATGCGCACTAGAGGGCGAAGTCTGGAGAAGGTGGACCACTGCTCGTTCAGCGAGTTAGCGCACAAGTATGGGTGCAATGAGCGCACTATTGCACGTATCTGGAAGCGCTTCAAAGCCTCTGTCGCTGCTGGTAACGCCGCCGGCGATGTTGCAAGCCGTATCAAGGGCATGTCGGGTAGGAAGGGTTACGACAAGCTGGAGCTGGCCTCGACGATTAAGAGTGTACCCATCGAAAACCGGAGGACAATCGCGACGACGGCGAAGGCTGTTGGGGTCTCTACTGGTGTCTTGCAACGGCTGCTGCGCGACTGCATCGTAAAGCGATCGAGCTCGAGGATCAAGCCGCTCCTGACACCTGAGAACAAGCGAGCGCATGGAGTACGCGCTTGCGTACGTAGACGAGAGGAGCTACTTCTTCAAGCCCATGTACGACGTGGTACACGTGGACGAGAAGTGGTTCTACGAGGACGAGGACAAACACACTTACTACGTCGTGGGAGACGAAGAAGTGCCGCAGCGACATCGTCGCAGCAAGCGCTTCATCCAGAAGACGATGTTCCTGGCTGCACTGGCGAAGCCAAGGTAACCTCTCAAACTTTATTTTTATGTACAGACCATAATCTGACTGTTTCCAACTTCCGTGCAGGTACGACCCCCACAAGAAATGCAAGTTTAACGGCAAGATTGGGATTTGGCCTTTCACTGAAGACACCGTTGCGCAGCGAACAAGCATCAATCGCACCAAAGGGACGCCTGTTACCAAGAACATCGAGTCCGTCACACGAAATGTGTACAAGGACTACATCATCGATAAGGTGATACCTGCCATCAAGGCCGTGTGGCCCCGAGGTGAGAAAAAGAAGATCATCTTCATTCAGCAGGATAACGCGCGTCCCCACCTCTCGCAGTTCGACGCCGATGTGCTTGCAGCTGGTAAGAAGGACGGCTGGGATATTCGACTCCTCTGCCAGCCGCCCAATTCACCCGACTTCAACGTGCTCGACCTGGGGTTCTTTGCCTCCATCCAGTCGCTCCAGCTTCGCAAGGGAGCCCGCGGCATCCAGATGCTCGTGAAAGCCGTAACGGAAGCATATCTGGAAATCGACGTGAACACGTTAGAATATGTGTTCCTGTCGCTTCAGGCCTGCATGATTTGTGCGCTGCAGTGCAGCGGCGGGAATGAATACAAGATTCCCCACATGTCCAAGGACAAACTGAGGCGCGAAGGTAAGTATCCTTCCGCGCTGTGGGTTGGCAAGGAGCTATACGATCAAGCTGCTAAAGAGGCCAACTGGCTGTACTAAACTTGATAACCTTCCAGATAGACTACATTGTGACAATAAAAAAATTCTTGTCGAACAGCATTGTGACAAACAATACGATATGGAGGAAGTATTAAAATAGGAATAACGGTAAAACTCGGTAAGTCATTTACCCAACACTAAACACGACCCAAATAATTCGTGGGAAATGCCTGTTGGATACATTAGCAGGTACGGACACGCTAGCAAAATACCCTTCGAGGAAGTTAGGTAGTCCTCGTCAATTGTTGCAAACGATTGACTCACAGAACCACGAGAACAGGTATATCGCGCATGGTACAGAACGGATTTTTGCTCGACATCATGCACAATCCGTTGCACGTACTCTTTTAGTTTTAGCTCGCATGAACAGCCTCCATTATTTACGTAGGCAGCCGATTAGCCCTTAGATATTCTGGCACCCATGTCATCGTTGGATACTCGTACCACGAAGACAAAAGTGAGCCCTTCTGCCGTTCAAGAAACTCTAGTGTGCTGATGGGAATCTTCTAGACGCAATAGCATTTTGCACCGCCATACGCGCAGCTGCTTCTTCTTGGCCATAGTGGCCCATAACTAAATTTCAGCCTGCGACTTTTCAAAAATAAATCGCGTTTGGCGGCCGGCGTCCAGCGGCCTGACGGCTCAGACTGCCATCATCGGTGCTTTGGTTTATAAGTATCATTTGTTCGCCGCAGTCTCAGCAACATACAAAACTGAGGAAGTGTCACCTTCATGCAACACGCTATGTTGCGTGAAGGTTATCCATCATACCTGAGCCTCCTCAGCCGCACCTTGTCACGAGCGCGTCAAGGATCATGCTGCGTCGAGCGTCCCAAGGCCTTAGCGCCAGATGCGCCTCTCTCACGCCCCAGCTCGCTGGTAGGCATCCGCCCGCCCGCCCGCGCTCTGGCAACCAGCGGCACAGGTTCGTAGCTCTCTCTGCGCCAGTGCAGTCAGTCAGTCAGTCCCCACTGATACGCTACTTGCTATTACCTCCCAGAGCTCGAGTGGATGAAGAACCGCGACCCGTTCTGCAACGTGGGCGAGTCCATCGCCGCCAAGATTGGTGTGAATTTGCACCGCCAGCCGAACCATCCGCTGCACATCATCAAGACCAAGATCGAGAGCTACTTCGAGGACCTGCACAAGCATCACGGGTGAGGCTTTGCTTCATTCTGTTCTGCTCGCTCTGCAGTTAGCATAGTGAGAGTAAGATCAGATGGTTTCTGTGTGTTCTAATCGCCCTGGTGTGTGCAGCGCTCCCAAGTTCACGGTGTTTGACGACCTCGACCCTGTGGTGACGACTTACGACTGCTTCGACTCGATGCTCGTGCCCACGGACCATATTAGTCGCAATGTCACGGACACGTACTACGTGGACCACGACAGGGTGCTGCGCGCGCACACGAGCGCGCACGAAGTGGCGACCATGAAGAAGGGCTTCACGTCGTTTCTGGTCTCGGGAGACGTCTACCGTCGAGATGAGATCGATGCAAGTCACTACCCGGTGTTCCACCAGATGGAGGGCGTGCGCATCTTCTCCGAGGTGCGGATAGCGAGCGTTGCGACCGTGTTTTTTGCTTGAGTCCTCATCGAACCTTGCGTTGTGCTTGTGTAACGCAGCTTGATGCGGCGACGCCGCGCGAGGAGAAGGTCGAGATCGTCAGGGAAGAGCTGAAGAAGACCCTGGAAGGCTTAGCGAAGGAGCTGTTCGGCAAGGTGGAGATGCGTTGGGTGGAGGCGTACTTCCCTTTTACGGAGCCATCGCTCGAGCTGGAGATCTTCTTCAACGGCGACTGGCTGGAGGTTCTTGGCTGCGGTGTGCTGCAGCAGGAGATCGTACGTAACGCCGGTCTTGGTGATAACGTGGGCTGGGCGTTCGGTCTCGGTCTGGAGCGTCTAGCAATGGTTCTGTTCGACATCCCGGACATCCGCCTGTTCTGGTCGCAAGACAAGCGTTTCATTTCGCAGTTCAAGGATGGCCAGATCACCAAGTTTAAGCCGTACAGCAAGTACCCAGCTTGCTTCAAGGATGTGAGCTTCTGGCATGGCGACGACTTCCACGAGAACAATTTATGCGAAGTTGTGCGCGATATTGCTGGCGACATGGTTGAACAGGTGGCAGTCGTGGACGAATTCACGCACCCGAAGACGCACCGCAAGAGCAAGTGCTACCGCATCACGTATCGCCACATGGACCGTAACCTTACAAATAACGAGGTCGACAACATCCAGGTAATGATCTCATCGACATGGCTTTAGTGTGTGACCCTCTAACGTGCTATATGTTGTACTGATGCCGATGCTATAGCTGCTTGTGCGTGACAAGATGGTGAAGGACCTTGGTGTCGATCTCAGATAGATTTACAGCGACGGATATTACGGCCTGCGCTGTTGACACCACCGCAGACTGTGGAACGCCTCTTTAGAAGGAGAAAGCTTATGCGGAACAACCAACGAAAAATGACAAAAATGATGTGACACGACCCAGCTTGATGATCGTCCCGCTTGCTGGTCTAGTGGCTGGCGACAGCGTTGCTTGGTTGTTGTGACGTATAGAATGCTGATGCGTTTTGTTTTTGTGATTTCTGTATTGATAACCGCTTAGGAAACGGACGATGGAGTGAGGAGGCGGTGAAGTGCAGACAAAATAGCAGTCGCCTTGCCTGCTCCAGGTCGGTCACAAGTGGGGTGCAATTTATCATCAGCCACAACATTACACGTTCGGCCTCGACATGGTCGATGGGCACCAAAATCAGGAACCCGCAGTAGCAGAGTGGAAACGCAGATTTCAGAGAGAGACCAAGGTACGCGATGTTGAACGGTGTTGCATCATTGTCTGGTAGACCTCAATAATCTTTGTGTATTGCAGGTCAATAAGGAACTTGGTCGGCGCCTTCGAGTATGGGAGTCGTCATTTGCCTACCTTTCTGTGACAGTTAAGACTAAACTACGATGCATGTGTCTTGAAAATGAATTGGTGGAACACAGGAAACAAAGCGTCAACTACAGGAGGAGAAATTGCGATCTCAAGAATTAAGTGCTCAGTTGCTTGACTACAAGAAACATTGTTGCTGTGAGGAGCAGCCGAATGTGCGTAAGCTCTAGTTAAATTATCTGAGGGGTTAGTTGTATGTCTGACATCGATCTCCTTGTTGTACAGAGACAAAATGATATATGTTCCAACTGCGAGCTGCTAGAGGGAGAGATCGCTGGACTAAAACAGTGTCTTCTTGAAACAACCTATACACCAAGCCACGAACTATCTTCAATATCGCTGGCACTGCCATTAAAGGACGAGCACGACAATAAAAGTGAATCAACCCCAGAGAGTAACGCTGACCAAGAAAATTCTGTGGAAGCGGACGTGTTGTCCATGGAGGATCCATCCTCTATACAATACGACGCACCTTCATTACTAAGTCCAGCAAGAGAACTATCATGCACTGACGAACCTGTGTCCACTTCTGAAGAAACCACGACTGATGATAGTAACCAAATGGATCACGACTCACCCCAGCAGTCCCAGAGCCACTCGGAAAGCGCCGATTCATCTTTTTGTGCATCGGAATTTGATGAATCCTCCCTAGGCGCACTGCTTAAGTATGCGGTTGTGCTTGCTGGTCCAGCACCAGCTAAGCCGAAACCTAGACCGAGATTGTCGTTCTCAGATCGATTCAAGACTTCGGATTTCCAGCGTACTCGAAGTCTGCCGGAGTATGAGGAATCATCAAATGATCAGCACGATAACGGACCAGATACCACCGAAGAGTGTACGAGTAGATCAAAAAATGCTCCAGCTGGTAAATGGAAAGCGCTATCTCCCGGTGGAGGTAGCATGTGGCTTCTGAAGCGCCAGTCGCAAACAGTACTGGACATCACCAGTGAATACAAAGTGTCGTCACCTTTGAGACGCGCGGCCACAGGATTGTTTTCTAACCTCGTACCCAACAGTCTGCGGAGTTCAAACGCTCCCTCTGGGAGAGTTGATGGTGCACCTTTATGTCTCCCATTGCCTCCACCTGCCCCGACAAAAGCTAGCAGCATTATCCAGGCTTCAGACGCAACTCCGGCATCCAAACTTCTCTGTGTATTCCCACCCAATGCGGGAGAAGTTCAAGAACTCGAGGGTTTGCTGGAGATTTGTTTTCCGTACGGTGACGATCCACCGACGACGAACGATTTCTCACTCGTACACCTCAAACGCTCGCTGCAAGAGCGTCACCGCACCTATCGAAGCCCGGATTCGACATTTGTGTTGACGATAGCTAGTGCTAGCAACCCGACAGAAGTCACCTACGCCATTTGCGTGCGCTGCCCACTATTTCCAGACAAAAGAGATATTCCCAGCGATAAATCCGACCCGACAGCCAGGAAACTTAGCACATCTAGCGATGGTCCGACTCAGTGTTGCTTGTGCTTGCTAAGCCCGTATCCATTTTTTGGTCTGTTTTTCAAGGTGCTGTACGGGATAGCAGTGCTTTGGAATACCAAGCGAACGGAGGCCTTAAAGGCGAGACAAGAAAACAAAGCTCCAGAACCAGATCAAGTGACAGCAATGCTTGAAAAACCACTCGGTATGCTGGACTTTGTGGAGATTTTTCAGGGTGTTATGGAGCGATTAAATATGATGCGGATCCCATCGATGGGAGGCTGGAGTCACATGGTGCTCTCGTCAAATGTGACACATTTGGCTTTCCACCGCCCACACAGCGCGAGCTTGGCCGTGGAGCGAAGGCATTTACTATTGGAATACGCAGCTCCGACGCTTTTCGGATTACTGTCAGTGGACCAAGTCCTCTTTTTGCTTGGTTGCCTGTGCTGTGAGCGGAAAGTGTTAGTGGTATCGGATCACGTGAATATTGTCAGTTCCTGCGTGCTTGCACTCATCACACTTCTTCACCCCTTGCAATGGGCGGGGCCAGTGATCACTGTGCTGCCGCCTCGGCTCGATGAGCTGCTGGAAGCGCCCGTGCCACTGATTGCTGGTCGTGTCTCCATTAATTCCGCCTCAATACCAAAATTCTCGACGCTGGAACGGCCAATGAAAGATGTAATTGAGATGAATATGGACCAGAATGCTCTGCATATGCACGGCGAAGATTTGGTCACGTACCACGAACTCAAGTTGCCAGAGTGTGACGAGTTGGTTCATGAGCTCGAGCCTTTCTCGGCGCTGCTTTTTGGTAAGCATCGCGAAGCAGATTTCCCAACTGTTCGACAGGATGAGGCGTGCAAGATCATGTGTGCCAGGATCCACCGCCACATCGAGTCCATTTGTAGCCTTGCAATGGCGGGGAAGGGCACGATTACCGGAGATAGTTCTCCTGTGAAACACTCGGAGCGTGCTGGCTCCGCAACTTCGTCTTCCCCGTCCTCTCCACGAGCTTCGATCACAGTGCTAGGTTCTCGCCGTCAATGCAGTGCTATGGTGGCGGACTACATCCTTCGCTTCCAAGAAACACAAATGTTCAGCATGTTCACAATTCAGTCTCAGGACGAGCAGAACGAGCGAGACGCAATTGATGCTGGGCGTGATGATAGCGAGAACGAAGAGCACGATGATGAAGACGACTACGGAGAGGAGAACGGAGACAATACAAGTACGGAAGTCAGTAGTGACGACCCTAAAGAGGGTCAGCTGAGCCCGAGGTCGTTGGTGTCGACGATACTGGTACTTAGGAGCCCGATGGTGATGAACAATCAACGATCCCTTCAGTGCATTGGCAGTCTGATCTTGCTTCGGTCCCCACCACCGGAATATATATATGTCGCTGGTCAGACACAATGGCTAGACCGCAGTTTCGCCGTCTTATCACGTCAGATGACTTGTTGACTTGGACTATTTATAAGAAGCCGTTGGAATGAATTGGAATCGCGGCCAAATGGGATCATACACATCGGTCAGGCGCAGCAACATATCTCGTGCTTTTGCTCTTGTTTTCCGTTTGGCAAGTGGATCGAACGCCTTGGGTAGTGGTCACTCACAGAAACTTGACGGCCATGGCCTGCACTGAGTGATCGAACTCTGTTTGGTCATTCCTGAAAATCAGCGGAACCAAGCAAGCGAACAAGCCAACAAGCGAACACCCAAGCAACAGCAACGATAGTCGAAGCCAAGACAAGACCAACGATCATGCAGCACACAGCTCCGTCCTCGTCCTCGATCGTGTCCCGCAACGCGAATCGCGACGTCATCTCGTGGCACGCCTACGTCTCTGGTCTCAAGGTTGGTGCTGTGACTAGTATGGCCTCGGCTGCAGGCGTGATGACGGCGAACAAGTACTGGCCTGCCTTTCGCTCTCGACTCAACGTGAGTGGCAAGACGGCTCTCGCCTTGATGCCAGGCATGGCCGTGTTCACGTTCGTGTCCGAGCAACGCATCCTGGCCGGCGCTCGAAACCCGGAGAGATATCTCGCCTCCATGGACCCCAACTTTGTCGAGCTGCGCACGAACAAGACAAGCACGCTGCAGCTGCACCAGCGTGCCGCCAACTACTGGTTCGACCACCCGTATCGAGTGCTGGCAATGGTCGGTGTGCCGCTCGTCGGCGGCATCTTCGCGTACCAAAGCACCAACACGGCGATCCAGCGGTCGCAGCAGATCATGCACACGCGTCTGTACGCGCAAACGGCGGTGGTGGCGCTGCTTCTGAGCTCGATGGCGTTCAGCGATTACATGAAGAGACACGGCCGCTTTGTGGAAGAAGAGGAGGCCGACGACTAGGCCTGACGACAAGCAGCTCCTGGGAGGAGGAAGAACTGAGCACCTCAATTTCTACATGAACTAAGGCCTTAACAACAAATCAACTTTCAATTGGCATCAAAAACGTGAGCGGAGAACAACAATATGCGAGACGTAGTAACCCCAACGTATTTCCTCGCTTTGATCAGCCCAGGTCGCAGATTAGCGGGCGGCGCCCGCTAATAGATATCTGTCTGTCCGGAATAGGCTTCGAAACGGACACCACGCTTTAATGTGGTGGGCCCTGCTGATTCCTCGATTCACGACCGCCTACTTACATTCTACGAAGTATTCGTTAATCAGCACTAGTCCGTCTTAACGCGTGGTGTCACGATTAGGCATGGTGGACTCCCCATGGGGACTTGGAGCTACGTTGGGGACTTCCGCGATCATCCGTCGGGTTCTAATTGTGCTCGCTACTTGTCAGGTAAGTGCAAGATGACGAAAGAAGCATCGCGCTATTGATCTTCGCTTATTGTGCCTTCCTCTGTTGCAGATTTCTGCTCCTTTCTTCTCGTCATCCATACGAACGCTAGCTGCTACTGCACCTAATGAACTCTTAGGTACGTGCTTCGACGATGCATGGGCGGCTACGACAGCAGCGAGCCTGTCCATTTCGGCTACCGATCGCGATTCCGTCGGAACATTGGTTAACCCGTATCTCCACGGCGCTCTCAGCACCCCACGATTTCGCGTGGATGACCCTCGTACAGCACGAAGAATTGATAAACTCTACCAAACGGATTGCATGCCATCGGACTCTCTTTTTACGGTGTAGGTGCACGCGTTGATAACGGCGGCAACATCATCGACCGAGGACGTGTAAATGGCACACTGGTCTTAGAGTTAGATAGCTGGACTTCGCAGGGCCTCTCAACCTTGGTTTTATCCATCCTTGTGCAAGAACTGGTATGGAGGCTTTTCGAGCTTGATGATTTCAAAGCTTGGCTTGTAACTTTCCATTTTGATCAAAGCTAACTATCTTCTCGGTTATGGCGTTGTCTAGTTGGGTTATGAAGTGTCATTTTTCACCGCTTCTGGCTCAGCGGACATGACACAGCGAATGTCATCCGTCGGGAAAGGTATCTGCTCACCTACCCATGCCAACGTTGAGGTCTGGCTGAGTGCAGCAGCCGCTCATGCTCTCGCTGTATACTCGAATGAATCCTCTTTGTGGGGAGTGTGGGGTACGACGGACTTTCAGGACTCTACACAAGCACATCCTTCATAGCAAACGGACTCAGTAACACACCTGTTTTCAGCGCCGACTTCTGGAGACAATATCGCGATAGCGACGATTTAATCCACAAGCTGCGGTCCTCAGTACTTTTCAACAATAAAGCGCACTACCCACCAGAGGCACCTGGATGTGCTGACGGCCAGCTGGGTTGTCTCAATGCCTGCTCCAAGTCAGAAGCCTGTACGACGCGTGAAGCCAAGGGTGGCGAGTGCCTCACAGTTATCATGATGGACGCATCGTATGACGTTGGGTATTTGCAGGCCACGATGTCAAACAACGGAATTCCAGCTTACTTTTGTTTTCTTGGCATTGACGGAGCTGTGAACTACATTGCGGAGGCCCTGGAAAATGACGTTCCCATAGCTTTTTACCATTACCAGCCCGACGAGTTTCACCAGCATCATGTAGGCCAGATCGAACGCGTTGCATTACCATGGTCTACGCCCGCACGAACGGCGTTGAATACGGGCACCTTTGGAGAGAATGGCTATGGGAAAGCTACAGACAATCCTGTGCGAGCCGACTTCCCACGCGTATTGCTAGGAAAGTATATTGCCAACTTGGTGTCGAAGGATGACGATGGATTTGCTCGTCTCATGAACCAGTTCACACTCCAGGAAAAAATATCGAGGACTTGTTGACTGCCTTTAATGAACTAAACGCAGCTGGGGTACTATCGCGGACTGATTCACTCTTCCAGGCCGCCTGCAGCTGGTTGCGAAAGCCTGAGAGCTACGCCATTTGGAGTCCTTGGCTCGATCCATTGCCAGTTTGTGAATACGATGTCCACTACAGCTTCACTGTGGAAGGGTGCGCCTCAACTACGAACAGCACTGAGGCATTCCCTCGTCGTGTAGTATTTTACTGGAGATTGCCGCGGCCGGAAAACGTGTCTCTCCCTTACAATTGTGACGACTATACTTTGCCGCACTCAGGGTTGTCTCCTACGTTGGTCACTAGCCGCTCGTGCAAGTGGCTCGCCGACAACACCAACACATGGCTCTTATGGATCACGTTAGGCACACAGCCGCAATGCGACAGCACATTCTACACTTATGACGTCTCTGGATGCGAGAGCTCGGGTCAACGTGAAGTGATTTTTCGTTGGTTGCTACCCGATTCAACAAACGCCTCACTATCAAGCGAGTGCAGTGGAGGCGTGACTCTCCCAAAACGGTGTTTATTGACTGCGAGTATGTGCCCTTCAACACCACGGGAGCGGTGGCGGTATTAATCATAGCGAGTCTGCTTTCGTGTGTCTTGCTCGCATCCATTGGATTCGTGGTGTATCACCGAGAGAAGCCTATTATCAAGCGATCACAGTTCCAGTTCCTCGTCACGATGCTGCTAGGCGGTATCCTTATGTGCTTTGCCACAGTTATGTACAGTGGGGCTCCATCACGAGCAGTATGTGCACTGCGACCGACCTTGTTTTCCTGGTCTTTCACGCTCATTTTTGGCTCACTAGTGGTCAAATCCATGCGCGTGTACCGTGTGTTTCTATCGTCCGCGATGAAACGAGTCGTGTTATCTGCTGGAACCATGATGAAAGTGCTTGCTGCATTTCTGGTGGTAGACATGGTAATTTTGGCGACGTGGGAACTCGTGTCTCCGTCCGATGCCGCCCTCAAAGCGGAAGCGGTGGTGGATATTGGAGGTTTACCCGTCGATCGCCTGCGCTGTGCCTCTACAAGCTCGGTCTTCGTCGGACTGCTGTTCTTCTGGAAGGCGGTGATGCTTTTGGCGGGTTTTACATGTCAATCCTCATCCGCAAGGTCTCGTCAGATTTCCAGGAATCGGTTTGGATCTTCGCGTCGGCAATGGTGGTGCTGTTCTCAAGTCTGCTCTTGCTTCCCATGGGCTACTTCGTGGCGCTATCAGCCTCTGCTTTCTTCTTTTTCTTTGCTTTATCCTGCTCAGTGCCACAGCAATCGTAATCGGATTCATGCTGTTGCCCAAAATCCTGCGGCTTCACGAGATGGAAACCAAAAGCTCAAGGCCGACCAGGAACTCGAAGCAAACCGGAGAAAAGACAATTCTTCATCAGAGTCGGAAGATGGGGCACAAGTTGCGCCGTCCCCCATGCGCTCCCACTCCAGCGGCGGCAGCAAGAGCAGCCGGAGCACCAGAAAAGAAAGGGGTACGACCAAGGAGGACGACGGTGCTGCCAAAAGAAAAGCAAGAAAGACGCCATTCGAGTCGGCGTGCGGGTGCCAGCAGCTATTCGGAAGATCTCGGCCAAAGTGGGAGTTGGTGGGAGCTCCACGCCTGTAATGGCATTCTCTCAGCGGCCAAAAGGCACGAGGTTGTCTCGGCGGTGGAAGCGAGGCAAGAATACGAGCACCAGCGGAGACAGCTGAAGATGACGAATACAATGTCATGGTAGCAGACATAGACACAAATTGAAGTGCGATCACCGAAAATGAGCGTCTATCTCGTAAATGATTGCTGCATATGCGACATGACAACCACGTGATCTGATTCGTTCAAATGGTGGATGACAAGACATTTATATACCACATACGAAAACCAACATTGGCTTTCGACGGACGACTGCGTCACACTCCAAGCAGCACTCGAGTGACTCGACTACCGACTTTGCCATCATGCTGAGTCTGCGGGCGCTCCCCCATGGAATCTTCAGCTCCGTGCGTCGTGGAGCTACCGCCCGCAGGTTTGCCCTAGAACGCTCTCCTTATGCCCTATAAACTGCTTTCCTAGCGAGAACTCTAAACGTTGGTGGTGGTCTGTGCACTGTAGCGTGGCGATGACTCGACGTGAGAAGAGCACGCTGTCGTATCGAGTGTTTGAGGACACGAGCAGCGGCCAGAAGCCCACGAAGACGGCGCTGGTGATGCATGGCATTCTCGGTACTGAGTGTGGTTGGGATGTTATTGATGGGGGCGAGCGGAGACGGACTGACGATTGTCAATCTGTGGTGCAGGGAACAAGCTCAACTGGCGCACGTTCTCGCAGAAGTATGGGGCTTGACAAAGGTTTACTTCGTAGCCGAAGGGGCGTTTAATGCTGATTGTGGTGTATCTGGTGTGTGCACCTCCTGCAGACTGACGAAGGCGAATCCCGACTGGCGCTTCATCTGCTTGGACCTTCGCGGTGAGTAGCGTTGCGTTTGAGTTTGCGGCACGGGTAATAGCTTTTTGCGTGATCGATAGTGAGGTATTGATAGGTTTGTGTTGATTGTGCTCCTTGTGAAGGTCACGGAGACTCTCCGTCGTTCTCGGCGCCGCACAACCTGGAAGCATGCGCTGACGATGTCTTGTACGATTGTTGTGATGTTGCGTCGCCTTACCCTTTAGTCGCGCTCAATTAATCACGTGCTGCATTATCGTATGTATGAATTAATGCGTAGCAAGTTGGCGGCTCACTTAAAGGTGGAGCCGACGGCCGTGCTTGGGCACTCGTTCGGTGGCAAGGTGGCGCTGACTTACCTGCAGCAGTGCATGCAACAGTCACGTGCTCCCCCAGCCAAGTCTGGATTCTTGACTCCCTCCCAGGAACAGGTATGAGTGATACGATTGCAGTTATCAGCAAGGAGGATTTTAACCGGGTTGTGTTTCCTTTCAAATAGGGAGACGGACTACGCGAGCCGAGACCTCACGAACTCGATCGAGAGGATCCTCCCGGTGGTGAAGCAGATCCCGTTGCCCATTCATTCCAAGGCGCAACTTGTCAAGGATTTGCAGGCTAAGGGTATCGCGCTGGGTGAAGCCCAGTGGCTTACCACGAACTTGCGCCTCATTGGCAAGAGCCCGGAGCAGTACGAGTGGAAGATGGACGTCGATGTCATCGAGCAGCTCTTCAGTTCCTTCCTGAAGACGGACCTCTGGCCCGTGGTGGAGAATCCACCTGCAACGGAGGGCAAAGACGTGGAGATCCACTTTGTTCACGCCGAGAGGAACAACATGTGGACGCCCGAGCTGCTCGACCGACTGGACGCCCAGCACGACAACCAAGTCTACCACCACTTGCTGCAGAAGTCTGGCCACTGGGTGCACATCGACAACCCCGTGGGGCTCATGCAGCTCATCCAGACCAACATGTTCGAGTGAGCAAGTTGAAGTGGGTTGATGATAGACGACGTCGATCCAACGCTTCGAGCAGGTTGCACGTGTGCGTGCTTTTGATAGTGTGAATCCCTTGCACATACTTGCGTGGAACGTGCTTATGCATTTGATGACTCGGTTGAAGCTGTAGATTTAGCTACAGTACCGTAAATAAATCATGCATGATGACAATCTCATCCGCCTTAATGTCTGCCTTAAGCTGCACGTGCTAGGTTCATCACGTCAGAACGTGGAGGCTTTTTCATATGCGAGTCCAACGCGAAGAACTTGACTTCTCCATAACCGAAAGCACCTTCAGCGCGGCGGAGATCGAAGACAACGTCCCAGTCTAAGACTTGCATGCTGCTGCTGCTGTTGCTGGCGCGACGTGGATGATGTGGAAATGACACCCTATGATGCCACCCATCGCGCGTCCATCATATGTCTGCGCTAGACAAATTGTTGTTTACGACCTTAACGTGTTAGCATCATTTCGCTTTACGCAGTCATAAAGGCGCCGAAATCAACTATTGATTCCAACTTAGGATAGATCCAATTTGGATCATCCAAAGGACGCTTGTCAATTTTTGCTTCATGACGCCCTCGCTGCTCCTGCAGCTGCTTCTAGCTCTGACTGTAGACCTTTGGGCCGTCTGCAGCGAGCGATCACCACCGCAGCTGCCTCGCCAGTTCCAGGCGGAGGTGCACGTGCTGTCGCACCTCACCGACCCTCGCCAGGAGTATCCTCCGTCCGTGGGGAAGATGAAGATCCGGTACGATTTCGACCAGCAGCTCGCGCGCGCAGAGATGCTGGAGGGATACAATGCCGGCAAGACGTTCGTGCGGCGCTACGACCAGGTACGGACTCTGATGCAATCGATGCGTCGGCTGCATTGCCACTAAAGGGTCTCGGAACTTGTGCAGAAGCAAGAGTTCATGGTCAAGCACGGCGAGTTCCGCAAGTGTGAGCGCGCCTACTTGGGTGACGCAATGCCTGCACCAGATATCCCTTTCGCTCAGCAATTCGTGGTGGGTTGGAGTGATTCCAGGTGTGTTGACAATTGCGGTGACTGAGAATTGACCTGGTGCTGCGTCTAGGCGATGGAGAGCGTGCGAGGCAAAGTGTGCGAGCACTGGTTGCACGCCCACGATGATGTCCGCGTGCATGTGTACAGCGATGTTGCAACGCAAGGTATGGCCTGCACTTTGTTCTGCTGCTGCAGTTGACAGCTACTAACCTGTGGTCGACTGTAGTTCCCATCCGACTGACAGAAGAAAATCTTGTCAACGGTCAGCCAACAATGCTGCTCACTTTTGACCTGCACGACGTCCAGGTTGGACCGCAGAACGTGTCGAGCTTTTCCATCCCCGATGGCTATGGGCGTGGCGACTGCTTTCGAAGCGCTGGTGGCTTCCCGTATATCCACGCCTTCCATTACTATCTGCGGTTTTGATGCATGCTCAAGGAATAAATACTGCCCAGCTAACACGCAACCCATTAGCTTCGCACATGCTTAGCAACAATGGAAAAAAAATGTACTCCTGCTCATAAGTGCAAACACTACGCTTATCTCCAGTATTCTCCAGATCCGCCCATGTATCCGCCATTGTTCTGCTGCTGCTGTTGTTGCTGCTGCTGTTGTTGGAGCTGCTGCTGATGTTGGAGCTGCTGCTGTTGTTGGAGCTGCTGCTGTTGTGTAGTGTCAAAAGCCAACTGGCGACCGCCAAGAGGAGGCAACCCAACATTATTATCCGGCTGCCCCGTGCCATATCCAGTCGAGCCGTACACATTGGTATCCTGCGGAGCACCATAGTTGCCGAATTGGTCGCCGTAGTATCCCGCAGTAGCCCCGAAGCCAAAACCTCCGTATCCCATTGGCACGGCATTCGTGTTGCTGTTGCTGAGCGTAGCATCCTCCGGCTCGAAGCCCTGGTGAAACTGCGGGGCTGGAGGAGCTAGGTGGTGCATCTGCATTTGCTGCGGAGGCCGGTAGAGTTGCTGGAACAAAGGCGGCTCCAGTTGTTGTGGCTGCTGAATCTGCTGGGTCTGCTGACTCACCACCTCCTTCATGATATCCTGGGTAGAGTGGAATGCTGCATTCAGCAAAGCTTGAGTTCCATCCGGGACGTATTCCTCCTCGCCTGCCTGAGTCGTAGTGTCATCAGTTTGCGGCTGCTGTGGAACATACTGCTGCGTCGTGTCGTCGGGTCCGGGCTGCTGATGCATGGCAAAAATGTCCGCAGCAATAGCCGCGTGCTCGTCATCAGTAGATGCCGTAACAGTGTTGCCATCTGAAGCCGCGCCCGGCGCCTTTTCACCCGCGTTGGCAGCCGCCGCGGCCGCATGCTTCTCTCTCTCCTTCTCTTTCTCCTTCTCCTTTTCTTTTTCCTTGGCTGCCAGCTTCTGCTTCTTCCGCTCCTCAGCCTTCAGCGCCTTCTCCGACTCGATCTGCTTGACCTCGTCAAGGTCGATCATGGAAATCCGGCTACGCTGGCGCTTGAACCGTCCCGCATCCGCCTTGCGCCGGATCTCCGACGACAGCTCCGTCAAGTTCTTCTTCTTCCCCATCGGCGGCTTGGCCGTGGCCGCACTCAACCGCGCGGCTGCCGCCGTCGCCACCGAGTTCGTGGACGCCATCGACGCCAACGCCGCCGACGAAGCCGCCGCCGCATGCACCAACGGCCGCGCCATCTGCGGCCGATGCAGCGGCTTCTTCAGCGGAGAGCCCCTGTCCCCCACCTCATCCTTCCCACTGGCGTCCTCCACCTCCCCACACACAGTAAAGTGCGTGGTAGCCGTCGGGGCGAGCTGCGGCCGCAGCGACGCGTTCAGCAGCCCGTTCTCGAGCGAGAAAAAGTCGTCCAGAGGCACCTGCGGCGTGCTGCTGCGGCGCCGCTGCGGGGGCGTGGCAACCGCCATCGTCACCTTCTCGGCCGTGGCCTCCAGCTGCGTGTGCAGATACGAGTCCGGCGGCGTGCCGTCCGCCTGCAGCACCAGGAACTGCTTGACGATGCCGCCGCTGACCTTTACCCACTCCTCGGCGTCGCCCTCGGCCAGTCGCAGCAGCGCGTCCACCTCCTGACGGCCGGCCGGGCCCTCCGCCTCGTCCCTGCGCACGCTCAGCAGCGCCAGCAGCAGCCGCACCTTGACGGGCGTCTCCAGGCGCGGGAAGCTGGCGCGAGCCTCCGCCAGCTTGGCGGCCGTCAGCAGCGGACCGAACTCGCGCGAGCTCCACTCCAGACGAAGCTTCTGCAGCAGCCAGGCGTCGAACGAGGACGCGGCGTCGGCGCGAGGCGTCACCACCGCCACGGGGAAGCCACGCGAGCGCTGGTCTCCATGATGGACTTTATGGAATTGGGGTTGTGTACTGCATGTTTGTATGCAACGTAGTTGATATGTTACACTTGATAGTTGTATTGTGTTATTGTTTTTAGAAAAATAATGTCCGGATAAACGAACGACATTCTTAGAGTTGACGTTAGTATTATTCTATTTCTATAGTTTGATAGTGAAGGGTTGTCATCCCTTCCGCAGACTGAGTCCGAGACCCGGTCTCTTTGGCGGTAAGTATCCAGTTGGAGACCGCAAGTAAATAACAGCCAGCTCACATTTTAGCCAATAGCAGACGCCTAATAGCCTGCTGAAGCTTTCTTGTGGGCCATTGCTACAGAAGCCGCGCTCTGCAGAAGCCTCTCACTCCCTCCTACCTCCTCGCCTCCAGCTATTCAAGTATCATCATGCGTTGTCATAGTTGCTTTTGGGCCTACGCCGCTGCTATAGGCACCGAAATATCAGACCGAGCTGCGAGCTTTGCTTAAGAGCAAGTTTTGTAAGAGGAGCCAGGGTGCAACACGGCGGCAGAAGCCTGGCTGCGATCCCGCGCTGGGAGAGCCCTGAGGAAGCGCTGGTTGCATGCTACAGCAGATATTCGACAAAATTACATGTTCCGTCATGGCGACCCGGCATTTCCACTAGATGGCAAACCCATTTGGCGTCTCAGATAGCACAAGATCGCAATCGCTACCCTCAAATGGCGAGGGTGCGCGGGCCTCCTCGGGTTCAGCAGGAAGCGACAGCGATAGCCCCAACTGCGACATCCCCAACAGCGACAGTCCCAGCCGCAAAAGCCCCGACAGCGGTGAATCCACCTATTGACAAGCAGACTAGGCTCACATGCGTGAATTCGAGGACCGCAGAGCGAAGTTAATATAGGCGGCGTTCGTAGCCGAGGTGACGGCGCTTGCGTGTGAAATCTGAGCTGAAAACATTGACCAAGTGGTCCTGCGTTCTGCTGCTGTAGTTGAGTGCATGGGAAGTTGGATTACCTCGACGCTATTTCCTGGAGGTAGCGCGAAAATTTTGGGAATCATCAATGAAGTGGCTCTACACTTAATGGCAGCGAAGACGCAGATGACTATGTATACGAATGAAGAGGTCGATGCTGTATTACAAGATACTCACACTTGCGTCACAGCTGCGTTGCAGCGCTGCGTAGGTGTGTGAGTGATAGCGTACAAGCTAGCGCCACCTTCGATGCCATGTTCAACGGCAGGGAAAAGCATACAACTCCCAGCACAGGGTATTTGAAAGATGTAAACTGGCTAGGAGAAGCACCTCCGGCTCGAACTATCGCAGCTAATGCAGAACCAACGCAGGGAACTACGACAACACTCAACTCACCTGATCACGACGTAGCGGCCGAATGTGAAACTGGAGTAGCGACCGTCCCGAACACAGTGAAGACTCCAGTGCCAACTTCAAGGAAACGTGTTCGATCTCCAGTCGCGACCCGCCATGGCTGCCCTCCTGCAAAGAGAGCAGCAGCAAAAGAACGCTTCCTCGGGGATGAGTCAGGCGAAAGTATAGCGGTGACGACAACGCGAATAAAGCTGATTGAGAAAGCGGAAATGATGAATCTGCTGCAAGTGATAGTGATGACGAGGAGATTATTTTGTACAGTGAATATGCAAGCTCCAGCAGTGGATATAACGATAGTGATGAAAATTGCGACCAGAGAAGCCCCAAGGATAGTACTATAGAAAATGCAGTTCTGCGTAAGTCGAATACTGATTTCCGAAAGCGACCTGATAAATCCGATCCTGTGTTAGTTTGGACGGATCTCGAAGATCCGGAAAACCATCGAACTGCGCACCTGTACACCGAAGATTTGGATAGTTTGTAATCGGATGCTTCCTTGACGCAATCAGCTTTGGATTACTTCATATTTCGGGAAAATACCTTGGAAGTGGGAGTAGTTCGTGCGTGTGGATCTGAATTGTACACGTTTATGGAGGCCGCCAGATACACCAGAAAAACGAAACAAAAACGGCAAAGATTTGATGACTTGTGTGCGATGTTTGATTGGACATCTTACTGATATGTACTACTATCGGTGATCACTGGAGCTTTTTGATAGTAGAGAATCCCATGCACCCAGAGCCAACGAAGGTCTATCACGTCAATTCGATGAAAAGGCTCACAGTTCAGCCTACGCGCTTGATGCTCTGAATCGGTTCCTGAAAGAAGCCCACAAAGAAAATTCGGAACTGCGTTTGAATGGAGTAGCTTTGTCCGTGACACTGCGGTACGGCGAAATGGCATTGTGGATGCTGATGCAAAATTAATGTAACAGCACCTCGTGTGATATTCGACGGTAGATAAACGCATCTCTCAAATTGAAATCCGCTGCGGCCTGGTAACAGAACAGCGGGCTAATGCAGTATCTTGGACAGCGTCTTTGATCTACTCAGCGTTTTTTGCGATCCAGTTCACGGATTTATTGTTGGTGTGACGGTGCCGTTCCACGGCGTCCGCAGCTATGGCAGTCACCCTGGCAGGAGACACGGAGGATACTTGTTGGAGCTCGTCTGCAATATCCGTCACAAGACTATAAATTGGACGTCGCCTATTGAAGAATCGGCGTTCATCGGCACTACACCATTTCGTTCCAAACTGAGCTCCGAGGTCGCGCACAGCACTGGCACCGTCCAAGCCTGTCGACCATTCATACCACAGTTGTGGAACAGTTGAGAGCCCACTCCGTTGCTTGTACATGTGCAAAGTATGTGGCTCGATAAAAGTTGGCGAGGCTGTGGGTGGATCAGGTGTAGACGCTACAAGCGGGGTTGACGTGTGATTACTGGCTTGGTTTATCGGTAGAAGCTGCACTTGCACCACAGCCGTTCCTACTCAATGAGGGCCTAAAACATCCATGACGTTTCTGAAATTATCCCCAATAGTTTGCATTTCTGAGGATACTTGATTCAACAAACTTTTCAAATCCTGGTGTACTCCATCAAGTGTTGCATTCAGCAGTGGTAAGGCTTTCTGGAGTCGCTGCTCGGACGGATTTTCCATTGTATCCATAGCTGTCGTAGCCTCACTGCTAAACTGCTTGAATTCAGAGGATAGAAATATAGCATGGCGCCAAATCGGGTAGGATGGCATGCATTTCTGCAACAATACCGCATCCTGGAGCACGACTTTACGAAGGTATTGAAGTAACTAGAAATCCCCGGCGGCAAGTGACTGATCCGCTGTTCCTGTATTAATAGCCTGTTGCCAAGTCTCAATCTGCGGAAATATCCTGCTCTGCAATACCAATGGGGGATCAACGGAAGCACGGGCCCAAAAACCTGCCTTTACTCGGCTCAAATCCTGCGAGTGTACGCATGGCCTCCCTCGGAAGTGACGTGAGGTAACATTTCTCCATTGCTTGGCTGTTCCATCGACCTAGGCGACGTATTTGGGACTCACTTGCACCACCTAGATCAGCCATTCACGATCCCGATCCACGGCCAACGTGAGTTTTCGCCTTGCTGTGGAGGCCGATATACTTCAAAGCCGTTGTAATAGCTTCGTTATGCACTTTGTAAGACATCGCTTTTGTCGCATCTTTCCCAGTTTTTAACAACTTAATCGAATACCAGTTTTCAGACGATGTAAAATCTGGAAACGGTTCGCCATCTACGTGCCCCCATGAGGTTTTATTGTGGTCCACATGATAAAGTTCCCTGGATTTCATTCGCTTAAAATATTTAGGGGTAGGGGTAGGATTGGCGCCTAAAACGATAGGTGGCCACGAACAAATTTTGGCGCGCTTCCATCGCTGCCACCCACGCGTTGGTCTTACTTCGCTTTTCCCGACGAACCTTCCACTGGCCTCCCCATCCCAGCCGACCGTACCATGCCACGCAGTCCGAGCAAGAAGGACGTCTCGCCGGAGGTGAAGATGACCATCGCACTGTACCTAGCTCAACGATCGGTCGGTGGCCATCTTCCACGAGGCAGCATCAGGGCCGCTGGGACCGGCTTCAACCTGCACCGCCACACAGTCAGCAGAGTGTGGCGGCAACGCATTAACACTGCTGCGCTACTGACATCCCGCCAGCAACGCCCACCACCACCCCGACGACCCACGGACACTGAAGTGGTGGAGAGGGTTCGAGATGTCCCTCTTTGCCAGCGGCAGTCGCTGCGCTCCTTAGCTGCAGCTACTGCCATCCCAAAGACGACCTTGATGCGCTACTTAAAGCGTATTTCGCGCGTGCGGCCTACACTTACGCCAGGTCACGAAACTAGACGGCTGTCTTGAGCGTTGAGTCGGGTGGATCGACCAATGGTACATATATTGCTTGGGTGTATTGAAATAATTGTACTTGTATCAAGCTGACTAGCCCGAGTTTTGCTGCTATTGTTTAGGAGCGAAGTTGTATCGCGTTCATCACATGTACGACACAGTGCGTGTTGATGAGAAGTGGTTCAACCTTTATAAAGCCAACACAAAGTACTACCTAGCAAGCGACGAAGCTCTGCCTTATCGCTCCTGCCCCAATAAAAGGTATATTGGAAAGGTAATGTTCTGGCTGCAGTAGCCAGACCCCGTTATGATTTTGGTAGGAAACGCTACTTTGATGGGAAAATAGGTATATGGCCCATTGTCGAGCAGACTGTTAACAGCTACGATTTCAATATAACAGTGAGTAAATCCTCAGCACGACTCGAGCAATTTTCTGCTCTGGGGCTCATCTGCTGCCGAAACGCCTTTGCAATAGTCTTGCGTATTCAGTGATGAGGCGTCTGTAAAAACGCAGTGAATTATCGCTAAAAAGTGATTGAATTACGAAAAAAACTTACGTGCACTCCGACGGTGGCGCACAAACGCTGTGTTATCTTCCGGTACGTAATGACTCAACGTCTACCAGCTACACACAAGACGTACAGCATGCTCTGCTTTCGTTTGGTGTGCCGCGGGGCTAATAACTCCTCGAAGCACGCATGCTAGGACTCTCCGCGAGAAAGGGCCATTTTACGGTGGACCAGAGAAGTATCTGTCAAGAATAGAGCCATTGTGCACCTTTTGGGAAAGGTCGTGACGTCACACAGTGACGTCACACTGTCATTGATATGGACATACCCGAATTAATGACATACCCAAATAAAGAATGTAGGTGCCACATGCCACGTGTACCTCATTTTGAGCAAGCCAAGAGGACAAACTAACAAACTTAATTCACTTTTCCTTTCTCCTCAAGACCACCAAGTCCTTCCAAACCGTCTCCTTCATAATATCTGGCGCAGCCAGTGCACGTACTGTGGCGCTCTGTGGAAAGGCGCTACAGGCTCAACACTGCGGCCGGGGTCGTCGGACTGGTCAGGCGTTTTGACGAGGCGGTCAATGCTGACTTCAAGAGTCTGAGCCAGCCGTTCTCGCGGCTCAAGAGCCTGAGCCAGCACGTCCAACAACAACAGCAGAGAGGCTCTGCATGAAGAGCTGATCTTACTATCTCTCATGGTCGTCAGGATCCTGGCTATTCTGCCTGGACACCTGTGGGGCTCTGGAATTGAGTTCAAGCCGGAAGAGATAGATCCCGAAAGGGTGGAGCAAAAACTGTGCGCCATCTTCGGGAACAAAACCAAGGCGCAGATCTTGGCTCTTAGCCACCAAGCACCGGTGAACCATGTGCACTCCAAGCCGAGAGAATCCGCACTGGGCAAGCGCAAGGAAAGGGCTCAAAATGAGTACCCCGACCAATGGCTCAAGTGCCACTACAGTCATGGAATGCACAATGACATGGATGAAGTCGGCCCGCACAAAAAGCTGGATTGCCCCTAGCATAAACGGGACCTTAAGCTGAAGGTGATGCGACTGGACATCTTCTCCCGTCCGCGTGCCACTAACAGTGGACGAGCCGCCTACGAGCCTACGCCAAAGTTGAAGGGCAAAGGCAAGGGAAAAGCCAAGGCCAAGGTGGAGATTTCCACCGATGACTGTCTGCCCAAGGATATGCCGTGCAAGGCGGCGCAGGCAGATGCGCCAACGAGTCCCGCGGCGTCGTACACGCCATCACCGGGAGAGATGCAACTGCCAGCGACACCGGCAGTGGACCACGATTTTGTGGGGATGGAGATCGACGATCATGGATTGTTTGATATTCCGTCAAACCATGGTGCTATAAACACTGCGGCTACCACTGGTGATCAGAAGATTGCTGAGCAAGGAAGCGTGATCGCTTTTCTGTCCAAAGGGATGGAAGACATGGTAAGATCTATGTACCCTGCGCTACTGAACCTTGATGACCCACTGGCAAGTGACTCTTGGGTTTTGGATTCAGGCTGCGGATTCGGACTAAGCAGCGAGGCTTCCAAGTTCGTGGGAGAGTAAGCCAGACAGTTCGTACATGTTTACGTTCGCAGAAGGATCGAAACATAACAATACACACATTGGAACTGTAAAGTTGTACTTGACTTTTCCAAAGGGCGTTAAACCGTTTCACTTTGAGAACATTGCTCTGGTACCATACGCAAAATCAAACATACTGAGCGAGTACTGGCTCAAGCGCAGTGGTTACCAAATAGTGGAGTCAATTTCAGGTGAATACAAATTTGTATTGTACGGAAAGGAGTTAGCCTTTGTCGCTCGAGCCGTCAATGGTGCCTACTATGTCCAACACAAGACGATAAAAGATAGGCAAATGCAATGTAGTGCTGCCATGCATCTACCATGCAAACCACTAGCGCTCCCTGGTATGAGTAAGCCGGAAGCAATCTTAAAAGAGTGGCATGTAAAACTCGGACATCTTAACCGAGACATGCTAATCACGATGCTAAGCAAACAACTAGTGACTGGTATGCCTTCGCTGCCAGCTAAAGCACTACGCCAAGCATCATTCTTCTGCACAACATGTGCTGAGATGAAGAAGAGGAGAATGTCCTATCGCAATGCACAGGGATCTGGAGATGTCAGACCCATTAGCACACACCAATGGCCCAATGAAGACAATGGGAGTGTTCTGTAGCATTGGGACTATCAGGTACTTCCTGCGCATTATTGATGACAACACGTCATGGCGATGGACGTATGTTCTTCGGAGCAAACAGGAGGTCTATGAGAAGGTTAAAGAGCTGCTCCTAAAGCTAGAACGTGATGGGAAGTTCACGATTCGTCGGATACGATCCGATGGAGGCACTGAGTTTGTGAACACAGCGTTCAAAACTTTCTGTAGCGAGAAAGGCATTGTCTTTCAGAAGTCAAACGCCTACAGTCCAGAAGAGAATGGAGCTGCTGAGAGAGACCACCAGAGTAAACTGGATAGAGTACGGTGTGCGCTAAAGACGCTGATATGGAACACCGTTGGTGGCCAGAAGCCCTAATGTACATGACTTATGTACAGAACCGCACACCTATGAGCAGATTGGGGAACACGACACCCTATGAAATGGTGTACGGGAAGGCTCCAAATGTGAGCAACCTACATGTTTGGGGAAGCGTGTGCTTTGCACACCTACCGGCCGTGCTCCGCAAAGACCAGAAGTTGTCTGCGCGCGCACTAAAGTGCCGTTTTCTTGGAATATCCAAAGAGACGAAAGGGTTTAGGCTATGGTATGTCTATAACAACAAGCACATTCTATCTAGAGATGTGTAGTTCGACACCACCACTGTAGCTAACATTGTGCAGAAGGCATTCGGGCACGAGGAGTCCGATGTCACTTCCGAATCTGCCTCGCGAGAGACACCCGAAGCAGTGGGAGCCACAACACCTACTAACAGTAGTGAAAATACCACAGCAGTGGGAGAACCTAAAAGGAAGAGGCGCGGAAGCTTAGTGGAAGCATCTAACCGTGAACCACGGCCGCGTCGAGAGACTGAGAGGCCTAAGAGATATCAGGACTATCAGTGCTTCCAGGCGATTTTTGACAAGAACATCGCGCACGAAATCCTAGAGAACAAAGTTCCCACACCACGATCTATCAAAGAAGCCTTGAGAGGACCTCATCGAGAACAATGGAAACAAGCTCTTGAGCTAGAGTACGACTCTCTAATCGAAAATAGAACCTGGCGCCTAGTGCACCTACCACCTGGTCTAAAGGCACTGCCATGTCATTAGGTATTAGTGGTGAAATACAATGCCGACGGTACGGTCGAGCGGTTTAAAGCCCGACTTGTCGCACAGGGCAACCACCAAGAGTTTGGGTTGACTGCGATGAGGTATATGCACCCGTGGCACGGTTTGAGTCTCTTCGCCTTGTGCTAGCGATTGGTACGATCTAGGACTGTCATATCCATCAAATGGATGTCCACACTGCGTTCCTTAACGGCACTATGGAATGAGAGCAACATATCTATATGAGGCAACCTCACGGTTTTGTGAAGCGAGGTCACGAGAATCTGGTCTGTGAACTTCTAAAGGCATCTACGGACTAAAACAAGCCCCCAGGATCTGGTATAGAGTCCTTCGTACCTTCCTGACATCGATGGGTTTTGTCCGTTGTCACAAAGAGTTTTGTATCTACGTGCAAAAAGTGGGAGATGAATGGCTGATTGTCGTGGTGTATGTTGACGACCTCACAATCCTGTCGAGCGAGAGACATGGGGCTCATCAATAAGCTTAAGGCTGAGCTATCAAGAAGGTTCAAAATGAAGGACCTGGGTGACATACACTACATTCTAAAGATGGAAGTGCATCGCAACAGAAACCAAAGCGTGATGATGATCTCACAGCGGAAGTACATTGCAGAGTTTATTGCAAAGTACAAGATGGTTAACAGCTCACCAGTGATGACACCACAAGTGCCAGGGCTCACTCTTGAGCCTGAGACAAAGTTAACCGCAGCACAGATTGCTGCACAGCCTTTTGACTACAGAGGCATTGTTGGATCACTCCAATATTTAGTCCGTGGGACAAGACCGGACATTGCCAATGCGGTTAGAGAACTTAGCAAGTTTCTGTCTTGCTACAACCGTACGCACTGGGAAGCGGCTAGGCGAGTCCTCCAATACTTGAAAGGGACGTCGACGTACGGTCTGTTTCTCGATGGAAAAGCGAGAGACGTGACTTACGAAGTGTACACAGACGCGAGCTTCGCGTGTCAACCTAAAGAACGCAAATCCGTTACCAGTATTCTTCTCAACCGCTGAAGCGGAGTTAATTGCACTCAGCGAAGGTGCCAATGAAAGCGAGGGCTATGGCACCTAGTAAGAGAAATGGGCTTTCCTCAAAAGGTATCAGTGCAAATTTGGTGTGACAGTAATGCCGCCATCAGCATTGTGAGAAACCCGGGGAACCACAAAGCCAACAAGCACATTGAGATTAGATATCTTTTTACAAGAGACCTAGTAGAACTGGGTCGTCTTAAGATTGCCTATTGTGCTACAACTGAGATGACAGCAGATATCCTAACAAAGGCACTGCCAACAAAACAATTCCTAAAGCTTCGAGAAAAGCTAGGAGTTCGAGATCTTGACCTTACCCCGAGTACTTAGTGGGAGTGTTGAGTGGCGGCGGCGCTTGAGCGCCGGCCAGGCCACTGAATGGCCGCCCGCGGAAGACGAGGCGTCATCCGAGGTGGCGTGGCTGGCTCACTCTGGCTCCTGCGGCAGAAAAGCCGCTGAGAGCAGGTGGCCGATATGTGCTCTCACAGGAAGGGACACCATTAGCCAATCACGGCACAGTTGGTGTCCCATTCCACCAATGAGAGGAAAGTACTGGGGCGGTAGAGCTCGAACAGCAGGCAGCGAGCTGCCTGCCACCAATCTGAGTGCAATGACAATTGGAGGCAAAAGGGAGCGAGGTCGCCGAGGACTAAGTCCAAAGACGAGCTCACTTCATCTTTGCCTCAGACTGAGCACGTCTTGAGAATAGGCATTAGGAGAAAGAGATAACACTAAATACATTGTATTGAGACTCATACACTGTTCACCGTTCATTCTAACACTTTACCACTGGGATTCCAATTTCCTTGAGCAATTTGCACCCACCTAGCATTTCACTAGTCACGTGAGATGCTGCAACGAATTCCGCTTCCATCGTCGACAGAGTGTCGCCGTATTGTTTCCTACAAATCGGCCCAACGTCATGCCGTTGACCAGGCCCACATCACCACTGACAGAGACCACTGACAGAGTCGCAATCCATTCGGTCTACAGCGAAATCTGCATCACGGTACCCCTCGACACGCAGTCCTTCCGTGTCAGGTGCCTCTTTATTCATTCTAAATTTTACCTTCATGGTGCCTTTTAAATATCTCTCGATCGTCTTAGCAAGCTTCCAGTCTCCGTGCGTTGGTGCAAGTGTTCATCATGTGACACGATGCACAGCATATCCGATGGTAGGGCGTGTGCAGCGTGCCACCCACAAGATTCTTCCTACGAGTGACTGAAACAGCAACACAGTTGATCGCTTTTGACTCACCATCACCACTATACGGCAGCAGCTCGTCGTCATCTTCCTCTTGCTCGGCTCCGATAGGGTTCTTTACAGGGCTCGCGTTGGTCTTTCAGTATTCCTTGATTGTTTGAGTCTGATCCATACTCCATCCGTTATCGTCATGTTCCAAACGGATACAGACAGTACCCACAAAATTTCCCCTCCTGAGAAATAGTACCCTTTTCTTTAATGTTTCTGATATATGCAGTGTCTTTACAAATACCTCGATAACTGGTCGGCTTGTCGCATGTACCTGTAGATTGTAAATCGTTGAAGGGAAATTTTGTGGGTAGTGTCTGTACCCAGAAATGTTGACACAACACCGAGACCCTTCAACTCAAGGCATTTCATTTCCCTGTGATCTCATTTACGCGCTCGTTGCTGGTCCCTGTCACCAGCAGGGCGTCAACATAAACACCCACCAGTGTGGTTCCACCGGCGTCACGTTTGCATTACATACAGCTATCAGTATGGCACTGAATTTGTTCCAGCCTTAGCAATGTTTTGTGGATCAGCATATTCCAAAGTCGCACAGTCTGCTTCAACCCATAATGACTCTTCTTCAGACGTAGCGCGATGCCTCGACGATCTCGTACCCCAAACTGACGTAACAATTCATCACTGATGTCTACCCCGTCAGATACGTACTGGTACATCTCCACCTCTTCCTCCTTGTCAGCGTTAACATACGCATTTGGTACGCCACCGTGATGCACAGGTACTCCCACTGCCAACACAACCTTTCCAGTGATCGTGTCCAAAACAGCAGTATACCTTCGTGGTTTCAGTTATGGGCAAATCTAAGGAGGGTCGTTTCACACGAGGGCCATTACACGAAAAATGACGATATTACATGAAAAAGGGCGAAGCTGGAGCGGCTGTCACAGATCTGATCTCGCATACAAATAAATGTCAAAGTGGTTGGCGTGTCCGTTGCAGGGTGCCGTGTCCGTAGCAGCGTGCTGTGTCCGTAGCAGCGTGCTGTGTCCGTTACACTCTCGAAAATGGCACCCAGTCAAAATAAAGCCCTCCCCGAATGTGGATATAAAATAGTCGACGTGGGTGTAACGGCAACGTCACATAAAGCGCTGCTGGATGAAGCAAAGGCTCGTGACTACGTCTCATATTTTAAAGAGGTCGGTCGGGAGAATGACGACGAGTATCGAGAGCAGTCTCACGTCTCTGCTCTATTCGCTGCCGGGGCCGAGCTGAAACGCGCGCTTCGCACTGTCACTGTGTTCCTCGATCCGGATCTGGGAATCATCAATGTTTTCCTTCATGCGGTTCAGGCCCGGCTGCGAAGACCAGGATGCGCAGTAAGATTTCCCTGAAGACGTGATTGCCATAAAGAAGAAGACGCGTGCTTGTCGTGTTCCAAGCATGATCTACGCTTTAGAAGCCAATACTCAGCTTCGCGTGTACGAAGGCTGTTTTACGACAAAGGACGACTCGTGCGTGCGTATCATTGATATCCCTGTTGACTTCGGTGTCATTTTTCGAGGAGACATAATACATGATGGAGTCGCATACGGCATACTCAACCATCGAATTCGCTGTTACCTATCGTACAACGGGTTGAAGTGGGAGATCAAGCAGCGTGTTGTCCCCTTAACCTGACATGCCAATATTGTGGTGTGAAGATGATCGAGAGCAACAAAACTCGCCAACCCAGGCGCTACTGCCACGAAAACCCCAAGTCCGCGGAGAACAAGATCACACGCCGTCGATTCGATACCAAGAAAGGTAAATTTGTGAGCGACGTATGCGGAAAGGAGTACGAGAAAGATCGCTCCTACCGATCGCATGTATGTTGTGACCACAATAAAAAGCGTAATGCTAACTAGATTACGTTAAGTACATATTGAAGGGAGACTAATTACCTTGCATATCCCCAATATCGAGGTGGAAGAAGCGACTACATAAATGCATCACTACTGCTTTCGTCTTGTGCTGAATTACGCTGTTAATAACCAACTGGAAGCAATGTTGTTATTTTGCGTCACTTACTGTCACAACTCTTGGCTTGCAGCAGGAGGGATTGTAGGGTGATCTAGGTCGACTCTTTAAAACACACTCGGTTCTCTTCTAATAAAATTACGTCGCCTTCGTCCCCAATGAATTTCGCCGACGGTATGCCGATATTCGTCTGGGACATGAGCTGGCTCGTGTTACAGGAGCCATTTTATTGCATTGTTATCTATTGCGACACACCTCGATGAATAGATTATTGAAGCAACAAAGAAGAAGAAGCACGATAGATTATTGGAAAGGCAAAGACAAACGAAAAGATTATTGGAGCGGTTGCATGTATCGCTGATTAACTGCATGCAAATTATTCGGCACTATCCACCGTCCGCGCGTCCCAGTACTCCGCGTTCTGCCTCAGAAACAACAGCATTTCCAGCGTGTACGGGTTCAGCGCGTGTCGCTGGAGCCCATACGTGGCACGGGCGACGCTGAAAAATCGCTCGACCACATTAGACGTGGGAGGAATTGACGCGATCAGCTCGTAGCCGGGCTGATGTTCTTCAAGGCGGCGGCGCTTTGCAGCCGCTCGACGAACGACGCGTGCTCTTCATCATCTTCTTCTTCCTGGGCGGCTGTGTCAGCAAGGAAGGGTTGCAGAGCTGCCTTCTCAGCACGGGACAGGCGCTTCGCTTGGCCCATCAGAGCCCGCACGCAACCCACCTCGAAGTCAGGGCTGTGCACAATTTCGCTCGAGGTGCTATAATATATTATACAAACATCCACACAAAAGTTAGCTGCGCGTAAAAATACAGCATATGAAAGCTTCCTTCCCGAGGAAGCGGGCGTACAGAGGTTTCGCGGCAATAAGTCCATCGAACCAAACGCGTACATCCAGAAGGTTGGCCGACGATCCTTGCAGCGCCTTAGAAACGGACTCGACGTCCTTCAGCTCTAAGAGAAACTTGCGCAGCCGACGCGTCGCCGCCGCTGACGGCAAAAGGTCCACCAGCTCCTCATCGTCGGCGTCAATGAACGGGAGGAGCTCAAAATAGCGGTTGAGCATGGCGAAGGTCGACCCCAGCGGGTGTGCTGGCGGATGATTGGTCGAAGGTCGGTTTTAAACCTGTAGCCAATACGTGCCATCAACATCCAGTTTGAACCCAAAATCAATCACAGATATTTACAGGAAAGACTAAGTACATACCGTAGCTTAGCGGACTGGGTCAGCGTTCGTAGCTTGAGCATTAGCGATTAGACCAAGTCCAGATCGTCAGCGCATTCGCTGAGATGCGCTGCCACACCTCTGTTTAGCCTGTGACTAGCGCACCCGACTAACGGGACCCCCATCAAGGTAGCGAGGCGGCGGTTGACGGAGCAGGTGTCTCCCACTAGGAAAGACACTGCTCCATCCGCTTGTCAAAATCGCGAGCCAGCATTGTTGCTAAGAAGGACTGATGCGTGGCCGCCGAGTGATCATCGTCTTCATCGTTGATGAGCGGAGCCATGCACAGAAGCGGGCACCTCACCACCCCATCTACTTCGTACCACGCGAACACGGCGATGAAGTTCTCGGAGTCGTGGCCCCACCCGTCAAAGATGAGACCGAAACGCTCCGGCATTTCTGCCGCAATCGAACGCTCGACGGAGCGCGTCACTGCTTCTATGACGCGCCGAGGCGTCTCAACGCAGACGGGCTTGAGTTTGGTGCACCTGACATATATCGTCACGTTACAACTAGGATTTTAGTCAGTGGATTGAAGAGGCACCGATGTAGAGTCCTACCTGCGAGCCAGCTTGCTCTCGCAAAAAGAGAGGCAGGTTGCACTTGATCAGCCACTCCAACCACCCGAATAGGTTCTGGGCGGAGTGACGGACGTAGTGGGCCACCGAGCCAGTCTCGCCTGGAGTAGCCGCCAGCATCTCGTCCGAGAACGCTGGGTGCTCGCGCTTGATGTGCTGCATCAGGTTCGAGTACCCGGTCCCAGCTACACGCTTCCGGACCGCGCCGCAACGGCAGCGAAAGTACTCGAGGATTACCTCGTCGTACTGGTCGCGGCACGGCTGGAAGTAGAAGTCGGCCACCTGGCGATTCGTGAAGGTAGCCGAAGCGGGGACGGGGAGCGGCGAGCATCGTGGCGGTGTTTGGGGCTTCAGTGTGGATTTGGAAATGTGAATGGTTAAGGCGGGACGTGCTCGCTGGCTCACCTCGTTGCTTAACTCTCAGACACCAACCATTGCTGCTTGGTTGGCTGGCGGACTCGCCAATAGATAATTGCTAAAAGCACGGTCAAGGCAATAAATAACCGTTTTTAACCGTGAACCGCGGAAAAATAGATTATTGCATCATATTTATTGCAATAATTGTTGAGTCAATTTATTCGGCATCCCTGCTCGTGTACGCGAAGTGGTAATGCACAAGCCTGATCCGCCAATAGAAAACGAAATCCAGAGGTGTCAGCATGCGTTGACCATTAGATTCAACTATCAGATTAAGTTCGTACACACATGGACGTCCATGAATACCCCGGAAAACTCGTCGCGATCAAGACGCTTGAAAACAATGATACGATCTTATTCCCAAAGTGCGTGTGTTTGCGTAAGTGCCCGCACGGAAATGACTCGCTCGACAGCCGACAAACAATTACCCTGTAGAAAATAGGGCACCCGCACAACATGACGCTGCGCTAAGAGATTGGTGGATGCAGCAGCTTTATTCTACCAAGGAGCAAAAATCGTCACACGTTGTACAAGTCTCCTCTGAACCCCCGCAACCATCTTACACTTAGCGTGAGTACCTTCCACGAACGATGTGACACGCATCCCAAAGTGTTGATATTTATCTGTCCACGCCATTACTATGCGCTCTTGTATTTCCACTAGTGTTGCTCCAAATATGATGCTAACTCAGGACTTAGTACTTGCAACTTCTTCTCCATACTCTCAAAATCTTCCTCTTTACGGGCATCCACAGCATCGTAAAAGCCAGTCATGAATACATTTGTCTGCCAGGAGTTTTCGAACTTCGCTTGACCAGGAGTAGGATTGGGAATTAACTCTCGGCCAAGCAATTGTCGTGTCTTGCTTAACATTTTTTTCATATGCCATATGCAGATCAAAGCTGGAATTGCAGTGGAAATCTCATCGATAGCGTTCGTGGAGGCTAAGTCGCTATAGGTTAGAATTACCGAGGGTACGGGAACGTCCGATTCCATCAAAAACGCTCATAAAGCATCCATAGCCCATATCTAGTCCTCCTCTCTATCATTTGGCAGTCAGCACTGGGCGACAGGAAGAACAGTGTTAAATCCAGTAAGAGTTGTAATGTTAAGCAAAGGCAATTTGTACTTGTTGGTCTTGTACGCGCCATCCATTTCGATGATCTCTGGATGCCGCTGATACTGCTCACGAGTGCCCAAAACAGATGCAGAAGTAGGTGTGCCTGATGATCGACTTCCCAGCGATGATAAAATCCTCCCGAGTCCAGGCGAGAAAACAAAGCTTCTATCACAGTCTGCGTTGCCAAATCACGACGCCGAGCTGCATTCCTCATATTTGAAATATATTGGGGAATCATAAATGAAGCATGGTCTGCCGGCAGTAAACTTGCGCGCACCCTACATGCACTAATACCAACAGCGGTTTGGGCATCAATCAAGGCTTGCAGAAATGGAGCTGGTGTTAATTCTGTTGCTGTAGCAGCTCGACGCCTGTGACCCGGGTGTGCTCTAGCATCCATCGATGGGGGTGATTGTGTAGGCAACTTCCAATGCGAGTATGCACAATTTGGCAATGGCCAGAGGGGTCGTCTTCGTTAACAGCTCTCACAATTGGTTTTATAGTGCAACCCATTCTCATCGAACTTCGCATAGTTCTTGGAAAGTGGTCACAACTTATACCCCAGCTGTTAGATCGCCCACATAAAATGACTAACTTTGTGAAGCTGCCATTTCTCAATTGACGCAACTGAGTGAAGATCTCCACGAAGATCTAGGTTGCATTAGACATGCGTGCCTGCCGCTGCTATTGTTAACTACCTCATGTGCTTCTTTTGACCAGTGCATTAGGGACTTCCTTGCTATTTGACAGTGCTTGGATTGACCCGCACGTGGGAGGTGATCGGTGTAGTAATAACACCCAGTGCCTCCAAACCCGGGAGAAGCTGGTCGAAGGTGCTAGAGGCGTCCCTGCCCCGATAAACAGCAATATCGGGAATTCAATCTAAGTTTGCATTTTGATTCGCTTATCCCTGTTTGAAATCCGAGCAAAAGTCCGCGCTCGATGGGACACCCGAAGCTAGAGTTTAGGTCCCATCCAAAACTTTTAAAACACGTTTGGGACCAAAACACTTTCGATTTGGACTGCCAAGTATGACGCGCAGCTCGGCGAGTCGGGCGCCAGGCGTGGGCGGCAGCCCGCCGCCCAAGCCTCGCGGCGGGCGCAGCGGGCGGCTCAGCAGCAAGTTCGGCACCGTGAACTACTCGGTGGACGAGATGCGGCGCCTGAACGCCAAGGTGCGCACCGTGCTGCCGCTCGCGGGCGAGGACTGGCTGCACGTGGCCTACCAGTTCAACTACCTGCGGCCCGAGGCCATCCCGTACCGCGAGGTAGAGAGTCTCAAGCGCAAGTTCAAGAAAATGTACTGCAGCCGCGGCTCGGGCGGCCGGCTGCCCGACTACGTGGAGGAGGCCAAGGAGCTGCGGCGACTCATCAACGAGCGCTCGGACCGGGCCGCGGACGGCAAGAGCAACGGCACGGAGAGCGAGACGGCCGTGGAGAAGACGGCGGAGGAGGTGGAGGAGACGGAGGAGGAAGCAGCAGCAGGTGAGCAGAGTCAGTTGCTGCTGGGCGCAGAGGAGGAGCGGAGGAAGAGCGTCGTGACGGAGACGGAGACTGCAAGGGACATGGCCGTCGGCCTGAGGCAGATGGAGGAGGACTATCATCGGACACTGGAGAGGAAACGGCCCGGGTCAGTGTCAGGAGAGAATGCGGCTGTGGTGGGAACTCAGGACGGGACGGAAGAGGTTGCTGCTACTGCTACTGCTAGTGCCACTGCTACTGCTACTGCTGCTGTGAGTGCAGATGGTGCGGTGACGGCGACGCCGCCGGGAATACAGATACAGCCGAGTTCAGGTAGTGCGTGGTTGACAGGAGAGACGCCCACGTCAGGTGTTATTGCGATGCTGAAGCATAGTTATGAGCGCAAGCGACGCACAGTCGAGGAGCAAATGTTATGCGAGAGTGCACGAGTGCGGCGCGAGCGAAAGAAGCGCAAAATGGAGCAAGTGCTGCTTTCAATTCACCAGGAGCAGCGTGAACGGGAGCGAGAGATTGCTGGAAATGGTGTCGGGGCGTCAACCGAGACAGGATCAGGAGCATCAACACCTGTAGGCACGCCATCTTCCTCTTCGGTATACGCAAGCCAGCATCACGCGCCATCGCCGAGTTCTGGGACGCCTGCTCCGCCTTCGTTCTACCCCATTGGTAGTTTGAATCAGCCAGCAGCGGCTCAGGACACGTCGTCGCTCGGCCTGATGGAATTACTTTTGCAGTTCATGACGGCGCAACAGCTAGAAAATGCGCAGCGCCTCGAAGCAGAGCAAGCACGTCGTGAACAGGAGAGACGTGAGCGCGAAGAGCAGCGGCATCGGGAGGAGCAGCAACGGCGACGAGAGCATCGTGAGTTAATGCTGGCAATGGCGGCATTGCTGGGCGATCGCTTTCCGGACTCGTTAAAACACTATTTAGAAGTGGGTGACCAACTGCAGCAACAACAGTCGACAGCTCCAGCTTCATCTGTAATGGCAGCTCTCGGAGTTGGTCCAGCGACTCATGTCAAGGGCACCGCTAGTGATGTTCGTAGTAATCAGTCACCAGCAGTATCAGCACCAACACAAGCGATTGCAACGAATCGCAACGATTTTGTAAATGAGGCCGGTGTCAAAGAGAACATCATGGAATCGCACGAAGAGCATCAAACAGGCCTCGGGGTAGACGAAGACACCTCAGCGGTGCTCTAGCAGCGCCGAATAGAGAAGGAGGAGCAGTGTCAATCACGCTGCATGAGAGCCCTTCTCATAGTTTTAGGATCATCACAGTACAGGAGAAGAGCGAGCTAGATACACGGCAGCCACAGCTGAGCCCGCTGTTATTGTTGTTCGCTTCGATCTGACTATCAGTGCATGCTTCCTGAGAATCCACCAATTCGTGCAGCTACGCTATGTGGAAACAAAAGTTAGTTGCTCAGAAGTCTTGGTCCGAGTCCGAGTTGGTCTCCGAGCCCGATGCTCCCGTTCCAGACCCAGACCCAGAGCCCGATCCTGCGTCAGAGCCTGAGTCATCGTCATTGTCAATGAGCTCACCAGAGTCTGCTAGCGACACTTGATCCGAGTCTGATCCATCAGCTGCGGTGCCATTGCCATCGTTGCCCGGAGAAACGCCATTAGCAGCGCTTTCATCACTAGAGTCGTCGTCCTCGTCACTACTGCCACTGCCGCTTATGCCTTCGGAGCTGCTGTCCTCGTCAGAACCACGTTTTTCTTGTCCACGGCCCCTCCATTAGCTGCTCGCTTCTGGTTCCCTCCGGAGGTGCTCCCTTGACGTCCCTTGCCGCTATGCCTGTTTTTGTTGTTTGCTTCCATTGCATCCAGCATCGAGTTCTCGATCTGGTCTTCCTGTTCGCCGCGTAGAATAGCAAGCTCATCGTCGCGGAACTTCTTTGCAGCTTCTTGAGCGAGCGATCATTCTCAGCAAGCTTTTTCATCTCGCGACTAGTGTGCAGATCCAGCTCGCGTTGCAAGTAGTCAAGGTTGCGGAAGCGCTCGCAGTATATCGCGTACTGGCGCTCCAGCTCCTTCTCCAGCTTCTCGTACTCGTCCATGAACGCTGGACGCACATGCTGCAGACTCTTCAGTCGCTTCTCGCTGCGCTCCAAGTCTGCCTGCGCCTTCTTGATCTTAGCTGCCAGCGCTTTCTCCTCGGCCTCCAGCTCCACGACCTGGCGCTCGGTCAGCTCCACGTTTTCCTGAAGATTGACCAGAATGTCCTGGATACTGCGCTCGAGGAACTTCTGCTCACTCGAGTTTTCATTGTTGGTGGACAGCGCATCCAAGAAACGGATCGCCTGTTGCCGAGCATCACGAACATCGAGCTCGGTCTCCAGGAGGTCGTACAGCTTGGCACCCGACTGGGTGATGTCTGATGCAAGTTGTCGCGTAGCCTTCGGGTCTTTTACACGCGAGCCCAGCAGCGACTTCACGAACACCTCATCATCATCGTCATCAGGTTCTTGCTGTGTCGCCAGGTCGATCCGCGAGGCCTCGTACAGCACACGAGCAAGCTTGATGAGCTCCTTGACAGCGAAGCCATCGGCTGCGTACAACCTCTTTGGATTCAGGCGGATACGCGCCTTCGCCAGCACTTCGGTGGCTATCTGCGTGAGGAACTCTATACGATCCTCCTCCGTGTCGATCTCCTCCGTGATGCTCGAGCTCGGGTCGTACTTCTTCACCATCCAGTACAGCAGGTCCGACACAAGCTCGAAGTTCGGGGTGCGGAAGTTCTCCATCGAGATCGGGCGGGGGTAGCCCAGCGCGCGCATCATCTCCGTCAGGTTCCTCAACTCTCGGAACGACATTTTCAATGCTAGTGATCACCACGTTCCACACAGCAACAGAGTGCTCGAGATCACCAAGACCGTCTTCCCTGCTTTGGCGAATGCTTTGGCGAATGGCCGCTCAAGAGCGACGCTTTGGTAGCGTTTCAAAGATCGCCTTTATTTGATCTTGGCTTCCTCGCATACCTCGCTAGCATGGTGGCATTCCCGGATGTGCCACCCGTGTGCACGTACAGCAACTCCCGTTCGTCAGATTTTTCCTCCTTCACCTCTTCAAGTGGCGATGAACTGGAGTTCACTTTACTGCGACCCAGCACTTCGTCAAGCACGGTCTCATCAGAAAAAGCGTGTGCCACGCGAACGCGCCGTACACGAGGTCGAAGTCGATCTTGGTCTTCTCCAGCACCTCGTGGTGCATGTCAAACAGCGGCCACCACAGTCGTCCAAACCGACTCTTCCGCTTCGGAGCGAGCACCCTCGGCAGCAATGCCGTCTCCTCCGTCAATGTCGGGTCTTCGTCAACGAGCTGTCTCAACTGCTGCTGCAAGTACGCAGCATCTCCCACACAGGGCACCGCATACACCCGAAGCTCCGGGTGCAGGTGCTGCGCCAGTACAGCGCCGTGGTCCCCGTTCCACACGGCAGCACCACGGAAAACTTTTGTCCGGCCACTCCGAGGCCACATACTCATTGATCTCCTCGGCCAGCAACTTCACGCCAGCTTGAGCTTCTGGAAAGGCTGCTCCTTGTGGCACGTACAGACTTTTTGTGCTTGTCGGAGGACAGAGGTCTCCGTGTTGAAACTCTGCGAAGTTTCGGGTTTTCACCAACTCGTGGTACGCGTCTGGGGGAGCTCAATGTGCTGCATCCCAAGACTTTGGGCCATGGCCAAGTTCCCTTGAATGGTCTCATTGGGCTCGTGGAGATGCAGCTCCCGACTGAAGTAGGTGAAGGGAACGCTTCTCGCATGGGCCAGTTGGGCCAGTGCTAGCATAGCATTGCTCTGAGACCCACCGAAGCTGAATACATGTGCATCTGTATGGAGAGAGAGATACTAGTGATTAAACCCTTTAAATTTGAGTCCAAGAGCGTTGCAGTCGCCTTACCACGATAGAAGTCGTCGCTCTGCTTCACGAACCAGAACATTTTGCGCATCTGCAACCAACAATTAGTCGAGTTTTTATAAGCGTTTTGTATCAACTATCCATCTATCCAACGATAGAACTGCAAGTCCACCTTGTTGCCGGCGAGGTGGAAGATGTCATCACGCTTGACGTGCACGCGCTGGCCCCGGAAGACCACGCGCGTCACGGGCGACTTGCTCCACCGCCACTGCCTCATCGCAATTGTCAAGTCCCCAACTGCTAAATCCTCGCACTTAAGCGGAGTCGTCGTTTACAACGCAACGGCCGGGCCGCGGTAACTCCTCTGCCAGTTCAGTCTCCACCGTCTTCTTCACTAGGATCAGGACCATGCGGCGACTGAGCTCTCGCGGTACGGCTGGCTATGTGTCCTCCTCCTAACGATCACGATAGGTAGAGAATCCGGTTCTAACGTTGCCTGTGTCTTTGTCTCTCTATCAGGTGGCAAGAACTTTTCGCTCAAGAGCGAGGAAGACGTCGAGGAGCTCATGCAGACGCTCGTGGCCCAGATCCACCACAAGCTCAAGAGTGAGCTGAACCTGCGGGAGATTTTCATCCCCAACTCCAAGGCCGAGGCGCGCTGCAGCGTCTTCGTGTCGCACAACTACGCGGCGTGTCCCAAGCTCTGCGTCTTCCTGCAGCCGGGCGAGGGCATGCAGCCAGGCATGTGGAGCCGCAGCATCCACCCCAAGACGGGCTTCCAGGGCTCCATGATCCCGTACTTAAAAACCGCCATCCAGGGCGGCTACGGGGTCGTGATTCTGAACCCGAGCACCAACTTCTGCATGGTGAACGGCCATCGAGCCAAGATCCTGCACTCGAACACCCCGGAGGCGCACGTCTCGTACGTGTGGAAAAACTACATTGTGCCGAACGCGGCGCAGGAGATTTCTTTATCGTGCACGACGCGGCGGGCGTGCTGCTGAAAAACTTTAGCCACGTTGGGGAATCACGAGGAGCAGCGCGTCGGCGGGATTGCGTTCATCGAGTCGGCGCACCAAGTCACGTCGGGCGACTCGAAGGCGTTGCGTCAACTTCTGCGGGACAAGGCCGTCAACTTCGAGGCCTCGACCGAGCCCATGTTTACGGTCATCGGGTCCTCCAAGGCGAGGCTCGGGTGCACGTCTCTCTCGGTCGGACGCACGTCCGGGAGGCCAACCGCGAGTGGACCGTCCACTCGGTGCAGACGTCGGCGTTTGTGTTTCTGCAGAGCATCGCCAATGGCATTGAGGAGTCGCTGCGGGCGATCCGAGCCACGTTCCCCAACAAGCTCATTGTCACGATCAACCGCGCGAGGTTGACGGGGCAGCCGTACAACAACCCGTTCGCGGTGGTGCAGTGTGCTGGGCAGAAGAAGGAGACGGTGGGGAGTCATAAACACACCATGGATCCCGAGTGGAACCAGACGTTTTCCTTCCCCGTCACGAGTAGTGAAGCGGCCGTGGTCGTCGTGGTGAAAGACCGCTCGTTCCCGATTAATTCGTCGCTGGGCCAAGTCGTCGTCAACATGAGTGACGTGGGGTTAAATCGCGCAGATAGGAGATGGTTCTCACTGCGTGATGACAAGGTGCCGACGGCACATGGTAATGGTGAGGTCGAGCTGACTCTGGAGTGGGTGCACGACACCTTCGTTGCAAGATCAGACTCGTTCATTCGCGGAAACCGCATGCCGACGCTGGAAGCTCAGCAGCAACCGCGTCGGGGAACTGGAGGGGATGGAGAGAACTTCTGCTATTTGTGCAAGACCACCTTCGTGCTGCACCGCCGTCGATACTGCCGCATGTGTTTGCGCTTGGTGTGTACGTCGTGCTCAGACCGCTTGTTCCTTCCTGGCTTCAGCGAGCCGAAACGTGTATGCTCCGGTTGCTGTGATCTCCAAATGATGCTACACAACAAACTCCCGCGTATGGGCCCTGGTGGCAATGCTGCGAAGGTGCCGTCCGACGAAAAGCTGGCGGAGCACACACAACGTATGGAAGCGATGCGGCGGCGCGAAGAAGCTGAAAAGAGGCCCTTATGTATTGCCGACTTTGATTTACTCAAGGTTGTCGGTCGCGGTGCTTTCGGCAAGGTGTTATTGGTGCGCAAGAAGGACGGCAAGAACGCTGGCCAAATTTATGCTATGAAGATTCTGGTCAAGTCTCACATTATCAAAAACGATCAGATCGAGAATACCAAGGCGGAGCAGCACATTCTAAAGGAGATCAACCATCCTTACGTGGTGCGCTTGCGGTATGCGTTCCAGAACGCTGACAAGCTCTACCTCATCATGGACTACTATCCGGGTGGTTCCATGTTCTATCACCTGCGCAAATCAAAGCGATTCGCTGAAGACCGCACGCGTCTCTACATGGCACAACTGCTGACAGCTCTGATGCATTTGCACAGCAAACAAATTGCATACCGTGATCTGAAACTGGAGAATATTCTCATGGACCCGAAGGGTAACATCGCGTTGACCGATTTCGGTCTGTCCAAGGAGGGTCAAATGGTTGAAGGTGCGATTCGTTCATCCCAGGCAGACTCGGGTATGAAAACGATTTGTGGTACAGCAGAATACATGGCACCAGAGCTGTTGCGCCACCAACCGTACGGAAAGGTGGTCGACTGGTGGAGCTACGGTATCCTGCTGTTCGAGATGCTGACAGGACGCACTCCGTTCGTCGATCGCAACCGTCGACAAATGTTCAAAAACATTATGCAGTCGGAGGTGATTTACCCTTCGCACATTTCGCCCGTTGCACGCTCGCTCATCTCGAAGTTGTTGAACCGCGACCCTGCAAGGCGACTGGGTGGTGGCCCTAATGGCGGCCGTGACATCATGGCACACCCGTTCTTTGAGTCCATCGACTGGGATCAACTTATGCGCAAGGAGATCGAGCCTCCATTCGTCCCGGACGTTACGAGCGTTGATGATATTACGAACGTACCGGAGATGTTCCAGAACATGGCAGCGGTGGACTCGCCTGTTAACAACAAGAAGGGCGAGGGCCACCACTTCGACGACTTCACGTACCAGGAAGAGGGCTTTCTTATGCGCGCGACGCACAACCCCCACATGCAATGAGAGAGGTTACATCCATCAATACAACGTTTGTATTATTGCGTGCGAGTTGGTTGGATTGCCCTGTGCTCGCTTGACGGGATCGTTCTGTTCGTAGCAGCAGCACGCATCTAGTCAGTGCTCAGCTTCGTCTTCTTCTTGGACGTGTCGTCGTCTTGGGCGTTTCCGTCCGATTCAACTCGTGGACGTTTAAGATGTAGCGGCAGGCTGGGTCCGATGACAACTGCCTTCTCTTCGTCCTCTTTGGCATCTTCCACTGCCGCCTCCTTTTCCTGTGCCGAATTGCTCTCATCACTGGCAGATACCGCGAGTTGTCGAGCTTTCATTAAATGCGGAGGAAGCTGTGGTCCAATTGATGCAGCTTGCTCTCCACCATCGTCAGTGCAAGCATTGTTCAATTTTCCAATAGGGCCGCGTGCAGGACCAACAGGACCACGCGCAACTCGAGCACTCTTCTCCTTTGGCACAGCACGTTGAAGACGACGTCCGTACTCCTGTAGCTGACGACGAAAGCTCTCGTTGGGGTTGGTAATAGGACGTCGCTCGACCACAAAGGCCAAGGCCTGCTCGAAGCTCATACTCTTGATTTTCATGAGGTACGCCACGACCATCGACGACGAGCGACTCACTCCTTTATTGCAATGCACGAGGATCCGACCTGAGCCACATCACCGAAGTGAGGAAGCATGCATGCAAAATGCAGCACAAGAACACAACACTTGACCATCGTTAGCAACAGAAGAGAGAGCCACAAGTACAAATACACACACGAGATACCATAGTACTTGGCTTGGTCCATGAAGGCGATGCAGCCTTCCAACACACTGGAGATGTCCTCCGCCTTATTGTCGAAGATCGAGCAGCGTCGATAGCTAAGCAACAGACCAAAGTCAACTTTGCAATCACAGCACTAACCTCCTTCAAAATGCAGCTCCTACGTGAAGAGCTTGTCCTTCTCGAAGAAGTTGGGCACACCAGCCACTGGGTCCGTCGTCTTGGGGGCGTCACCTGCAGCGTTTACGACCACGGCGTGAGCTTGGTCTCATTTACGGTTTAACTGAGACGCCACTCACGTTCAAGATGTGCGTGATACGCAGTCGCTGTAGCAGCTCCTTGTCACGTGCGTGCGTCCTCGAGCCGAGGAACAAGTGCTCCAGGATCTGCGAGGGCTCGGCGTCATCGTCCTGATCTCCCATGCTGCTCCACCGAATGCGACGACCTCTACACGCCTGTCTATGGGGATCAAAGCTTGATGTCAATCACGTGGATGGTCGCTTCTTGTTTTTGGATCGACGTCTTCAGTTCGCGGCTCTTCGTGTGCTGGTGAGTGCTGGGATCGAGACAATGGGAGGCCGATTCTCTCGAGTGCAGTACCGCGAGCAGGATGCGGCTGTCTTAAGTCACTTGGTGCTGCTCACACAAGTCTGGTGCGTGTCCTCCATTTTTGCATGTAGTGCCCTATCGCAACAGTGTGTTTGAACAAGTTTGTTATTGCAGGGGTCTGGATGAAATTGCGTTCCTATCGACCCGCCTCCGACGGTTGTCGTTCAACTTCTGCCTCACACTTCAGCAGTTCGAAGACCTGGTGGGGCTCCGTAGCAATCCGCTTTTCAAGACGATGCTGCATCGCTGGTTCTCCACGTTCCAGAATCTGCAAAGCAGCACCATTGTGAACGGCCTCGAATTCCTCACTGCGCTCGCAGTGACCGCGGCGGACGGCAAGCTCGAGGAAAAGGCCGGCGCCGTCTTTAATATCTTCGACTTTGACGACTCGGGTGCCATCACGCGCGACGAGCTTGGGATTCTGGTCAAGTCGGCCGTTCGAGGACTCTCCAAGGCGACCAAGGGTCTGGGTCCAAGACTCGCGGTGCTGTGCCCCATGAGCGAGGTGGCAGAACTCACGCGTCAATGTTTCGTGCATTGCGACCTGGACGATGAGCAGGACCTCCCTCGAGCTCGGTTCGTGCAATGGGTCAAGCAGACGCCAAAGATCGTCAATCTACTGCGTTGCTTCGTGCAGCGAGAGTATTTATCAGAAGACGAAGCTGCAGTAGTCATTCAACGGTGTACTCGCGGGATGTTTGCGCGACGTGAAGCCGCCGAGCGTCGCCTTGAGCTGCAACTGGAGGTGGAGCACGAACTATCGCAAGCAGCCCAGAAAATTCAAGACGTAGTGGTCACGCGCAAGAAAAAGCGAGAGCAGTTGCGACAGCAGAAAGTGGAGCAGTTTGCACACCACGGTGCAGTGTACTCTTTTGGCACCAACGCTCGAGCCCAGTTAGGCCACGCACACCTGGAGCTCACCCGGCACGTCACCTCTCCTCTACTTGCAGTATTTTTTAAGAACAACGAGTTACGCATCTCGCGTGTATCTCTCAGCGAAACTCATGCGAGCGCTGTGGCGTCCGACGGTCAAGTGTTCACGTGGGGTGCTGGTGTTCCTGGTTCTTTTGGCTTCCTCTTACCACCACAGTCACAAGACGGCAGCAGCTATATTGGTGGAGGGGTATCATTCGCAAGCAGCCTACCAGAGTGGACGACCTCAATGACGTTGAGATTGTCGACTCGCGTCTTGGTAGCCATCACTCAGTGGCGCTGAGTGCCAGCGGGATAGTTTACACATGGGGCTCTGGTGGCTATGGGCAACTAGGACATGGCGATTTTGTGGTAGCCGATGGAATCTCGGAACGTAGCGACGCCATTTTCCGGTCTCAGCTTGACCCTCATACTGGCCGAGAATATCCGGTGATTGATTTGCCGCTGCAATTGGACTCAAGCTACTTTGAAGAAATGCGGGTAATGGAGGTGGTTTGTGGGTATTACTTTACTCTGGCTGTGACTGAAGATGGAAGCGTGTTCAGCTGGGGTGAAGGCTCCGACGGACAATTAGGTCTCGGTTACTCTGACAATTTCCGCGTGGGATTCTTAGATCCCAACATAAGCGGCAGCAACTTCGTCTATTTACCTTATCCGACACGAATTGATGCTCTTAAGGAGCCTATTGCCAGTGTCGCTGTGGGTGGCAATCACGTGTTTGCTGTCGGACGTGCTCCTACAAGACGTGTTTTTGAGTGGGGTGCCTGGAAAAGGAGAGGGGCCACAGACGTACGCGAGAGCGCTTTTGCCCCACAAGAAAACACCGCTCTGTCGGCTTTGGGTGTACACCAAATTGCAGCAGGCAAGGAACATGCTTTAGCTGTGACATCGCGAATTCAGGTCTCCCTTACAATCGACCAATATCCGTATCGCCAACGAACCAGCAGCGACAATGGTGACGAAAAGAGTGGCGATGGGGATCCACTGAGTGCCATTGCTTTATGCGCACGATTTGGGTCCCAACCAACGCAACTTTCGCGAGCCATATCGGGTGCACTTTATGCTGTGCCTCTGCCCTCCACTGAATTCTCGAGTCATCAAACATATTCTACTCCGTCGACAGCATCATCGCAAGCATCGTCAGCGCTAAGTGCTGCGGTGTACAATCGCACAGATTCGTATCTCCGTTCTAGCCTCTCCAGGTGTACAGGCAGAATCGCACTTCTCGATCGAGGCACGCCAACAGGGTACTGGTTGTCCCTGCTAGTAGACTCATCACGACCTCCAGAACTGTTGGAGATACCGTGTGTACCTGCAGCTTTCGGGCCACCACTAACTGCTACCGGCGTACGTGCTGAGCTGTTCTACTCACCTGAGCGGTTATCAAGCCTGAAGCTGTACGTTCGACCAAACGAGGTTGTAAATCGCGTGGCCGTGCTAGAGTTTGGCCAAGAAGATGTCGCTTTCGACACGGAAGCCCTCGAAGCAGCAGAGCTTATTGCGCGTCTCATGCATTCCCTGGTTGCGCTCGTCAAGGATGCACAGGACGCAGGCGCTGTAGGAGTAGTGATCATTTTCGACTTTCTAGAGGCTGACGCCTTCGGGCTTGAAGCTGACGAGGAGGATGGTGGGGCCGACTCATTCACAATTCCTGCGGTCATGGTTCGAAAGAGCCACCACGGCGAGCTATTGCTTGAGCACCTTCGATCGCCTGGGAAGCGGCCATGGTCGATATTGTCGTACAAAGAGGACGTGCTGGGAAAACAGGCAGGGCGAGGCAGTCGTTTGTTCAGGATGCTGCAATCAACTGACAAAATTTGGTTTGCAGATTTTGACAGCGCAAAAGCTGGAGCCAAGGCAGTGATTGTTGCACAAACTCGTGTAGATCCTGATCCGACAAGGGTAAGCAGCTGAAAATTGTACATGATTGTTGCTGATAGTGGCTAACGGCCTGGTTGGCAGTTGGGCACGAGCGTGTTTGGTACAGATGAGGCCGGCAAGGCTCTAACCAGTGCAGGCGTCAAGATCCCCGTGGTCTCCATTCCTTTTGACGTAAGGATATGCGCTAGCTACTTTTCACTCATTAATTCCTGACGAACACCCCATTTCAACAGGTTGGAGCTCAAATGAAAGCAAACTTGGAGGGCGTAGAGGCTGACGATTCCCAATGTCGCATCGCCCTTGTTGGCTCCGGGACGCTCTACGCCTGGGGGTATGGAGAAAACGGTCGCCTTGGTTTGGTATGAAGCACATTTGCACTCGACAGTCGATTCTGTTGGTATTGGGGTTGTAACCATTGCGTGTACGATGCACAGGGTGACATCGAGAACGAAATGCTGTTTCAGACGGGATACGATGGCGCGCGACAGAAGAGCTTCCAGTTCGTGCAGAACCCGGAAGTTGTGTCTGCACTCCTGTTCAAGGAGATCACCTACGTGTCTTGCGGCGAGGACCACTCGGCTGCGGTGTCCAGTACGTTTGTCACCTTGGCACATATCCTCATCTGCTTTTGGTGTCTTAACATTGTTGCATTGACGTAGACGACGGGTACTCTACTGCTGGGGCTGCGGCCGCGACGGCAAACTTGGCACCGGATCCATGGAAGACGAAGATTCACCTGTGGCCATCGACGCGCTGAGTTCCGTTCGAGTTGCGCAGGTCGAGTGCGGTGCCAGCCAAACGGTATGTAGCCATGTCCACTTCAACTTGGAGAAATGGCTACACTTTCTTTATGGAAGTATCATCGCTCCCGTACTAACTGCATTACTTTTCCTTGTAATACTCAGCTGGTGGTGACACACAACCCATCGCTCGATCGACTTGCACAGTAGGTTTGAGTCTCACCTAGTTGGGTCTCACCAGCAACCTCAGAATTGAGTCATCCTCAGCAAAAATGGCAGTTCCGGTTCCCTCCTCTTGTCTTCTATATTAAAAACGGTTTTGTTGCTCTCGCTCTTTGTATGCCCACCTTCCGCAGGCGCTTGCACCAGTCACATTCGGTAATTGGGGTCACAGCGCTCAAGACTTCGGATTTGGCTCGGACTCGATGGCTCGCGGCAAGAAGAAAGGGCGTCGCGGCGGCGACGACTCGGACTCGGACGACGGCAAGACGGCGGCCCCGCCGGCCCCCGCGTCGGTCGGCAGCGAGAGCGACAAGAAGGCGGCGCGCAAGGAGAAGCTGAAGGCCCGCAAGGCGCAGCGCCAGGCCACCAAGGCCAGCGAGGAGCAGGAGAGTCAGCACACGCTGTCGGACGAGGAGCAGGAGCAGCAGGAGGAGGAGGATCCGTATGCGGCAGTGGCGGCGAGTATGAGCAAGAAGAAGAACAAGAAAAAGGCCAACAAGAAGGTGGACTTTGCAGCGCTCATGGACGACAGCGAGAGTGAGGAGGAAGAGGAGGAGGACGAGGAAGAAGAGGAGGAGGAGGCTCAGGTGGCGGCTAGTGTGAGCAAGAAGAAGGACAAGAAGAAGCACCACCACCACGAGGAAGAGCAGGAGGAGGTAGAAGAGAAGCCCGAGCCGGTTGCTGACAAGAAGAAGAAGAAAAGCAAGAAGAAAATGATCTCTTCGGACCTCTTTTTCGACCCCATGGACGAACCGGAGGACGACAAGAAGGACAAAAAGAAAAAGAAGATGAAAGCGAAGCTTCCCTTCGAGGTTGACGGCGAGGAGGAGGAGGAGGAGGACAGCGACAAGAAGCAGAAGAAGGAGAAGAAGCACAAGAAGGACAAGGAGGGCAAACGTCTCAGCAACAAGGAGCGCAAGCGTCTGAAAGAGGAACAAGAGCGCCAGGAGCGTGAGGACGAGTACCACTGCGCGGCCAACCCGATGGATGGCGCGCAGTTTTCCGTCTCGCAGCAGGCGATCACAGAGGACTCTAACTGGGAGAACGCTACGGACATCCACATTGATAACTTCAGCATTAACGCCCACAACAAGCTGCTGTACGACAATGCGTCGCTGCACATTAACGCCGGTGGAAAGTACGGTCTGGTGGGACCTAACGGTCAGGGTAAGACCACGATCCTGAAGATGATTGCCCTGGGTGAGCTGAAAATTCCGCCCAAAATCGATTGCCTGTACGTGGAGCAGGAGGTTGTGGCTGACGATACGCGCGCCGTGGACGCTGTGCTGAAAGCCGATGCTGAGCGCTGGGCGCTGCTGGAAGAGGAGAAGCACTTGCTTGCGGAACTGGAGACGAAGCAGGACACTGCACTGGACGACCGACTGAACGAAGTCTACGAGCAGCTGTCACATATGAACGCGTCCGCCGCTGAGGCCCGCGCTCGCCGAATTCTTTTCGGTCTGGGTTTTGACTCGGCCATGCAGGAGAAGGTCACGAAGGACTTTTCTGGTGGTTGGCGTATGCGTATCTCGCTGGCCAAGGCTCTGTACGTGGAGCCGACGCTGCTGATGCTGGATGAGCCGACGAACCACTTGGATCTGAACGCCGTTATTTGGCTGGATGACTACCTCCAAAAGTGGAAGAAGACGCTGCTCGTGGTGTCCCACGACGCCGACTTCCTGAACAGCGTGTGCTCAGAGGTATTGCACTTGGAAAACAAGAAGATCGCGTACTACAAGGGTAACTACGACATGTTCCGTGAGATGGAGAAGCAGAAGCGGAAGCAGATGGAGAAGGCATGGGAAAAGCAGCAGAAGCAGCTGCGTAACCTTAAGTCCTCCGGCAAGTCTTCGAAGAAGGCCAACGAAATTGTGAAGAAGAAACGTGAGCCGGGTGCTCGCTCGCAGAAGAAGAAGGCGCTGACGCCCGATGATGCTGCGGATGCGTCGGCACCTATGGATCTTCTGGAGCGACCGAAGGAGTACATCGTGCAGTTCAGCTTCCCGGAGACTACGGTTGTGTCGCCACCCATTCTTGAGGTTCGTGAGGCCAGCTTCCGCTACAACGAGAATACTCCGTATTTGTTCAAGAACTCAGACTTCGGTATCGACACAACTTCGCGTGTGTGTATCGTCGGCCCCAATGGTGTTGGTAAGAGTACGCTGCTGAAGATGATCACGGGTGAGGTTGTGGTGAAGGAAGGTGAGGTGCGCCGTAACCCGCGCGTGCGTCTTGGTATTTACAGTCAGCACTTTGTGGACAAGCTGCCCATGGGTGAGACGCCTGTGGAGTATCTGCGCCGCTTGTTCCAAGACCAGACGTACCAGCAGGTGCGCAACCTGCTCGGCAAAGTGGGTCTCGAGGGCCACGCTCACGAGATCAAGAACCGTCTTTTGTCCGGCGGTCAGAAGGCCCGTGTGGTGATAGCGGAGCTGATCCTGATGCGTCCGCACATTCTCATTATGGACGAGCCGACGAACAACCTGGATATCGAGTCTATCGATGCTCTGTGTGACGCGATCCGCGACTTCGAGGGCGGCGTGGTGATCGTGACGCACGACGCGCGTCTGATCGAGTCGACGGAGTGTGTGCTGTGGGTGTGCGGCGACGAGGACGTGGTGGTGTACGACGGCACGTTCGAGGACTACAAGCAGTCGATCCTGGACGACCTGCACAAGAAGGCCCAGGCCGAGGAGGAGCGTCTGCAGGAGAACGCCGCTAAGAAGGCCGAGGCACGTGCCAGCAAGCAGCTCAAGCAGGCGGCGACGGCGTAAGGCGACTGGCATCCGGTGCCACCTCGACGCCCAGGCGGCTGCGATCCATAGTTTGCATACCGGTATCGGGAGCTATAGACGCGCGCTCTGTGCATATACGCTTTTTGTGGTTAACAACTATCCACCTCGACTTGTCTGCATTGGCAGTGCATCGCAAACGTATAGGGATAAATAAGCAAGTTATTGAGCGCAACTCTTCAGGTAAAGAGCGACTTTACAAGAAGACAAGCAACTTTACACTTACCCCGTAAAGTTGTGGCCAATAACATCCAATCAGTGGAGGGGAAATCCCAACTTGATGATTGGCCGGTGCGCAGAGTGAGGGATTGGTTGGCTCTGGGGTCTTCGCCACACTGCACCGCCCAGCTCGGCCTCACTCCATTCCCTGCAGAACTTCTAGTCAAAGACAACAAGCATGGCTGACAAGGTCCCCGTCACGGTGCGCACGCGCAAGTTCCTCCGCAACAGCCTGCTGGCTCGCCGCCAAATGGTGCGTCCCATCGGTTACAATGCCGTCCTTGTGCTCTGCCTGGTGCCTCGTGCCTTGTCACTAACCTCCCGACGCTCTGGCCATTGATTGACGCTGTGCGCAGGTGGTGGAGGTGATCCACCCGGGCCGCCCCAACGTGCCCAAGGCGGAGCTTCAGGAGAAGATCTCCAAGGTACGAATCGACAGCTTATAACTGTGAACGCCCTCTGTCCCAGTCTACAACCAGCCAGTCGCAACATTTTAGACTCAGGGAACAGAAAGCAGAGAGCAGTCGGAGCTATCTCCACGGACGCTCATACAAACAGGAGCAGAGCAGTTGCTGTTGCTGGCTGGATATAGACGACAGGAGAGGGCTGCAGACTTTTTGCAGTGAGGATCTGGGTGGCTGACGCAGCCTCTTTGACACCTTGCACAGATGTACAAGGTGAAGGACCCCAACACGGTCTTCCTGTACGGCTTCCGCACGCAGTTCGGCGGAGGCAAGAGCTCGGGCTTCGGACTCGTGTACGACACGGTGAACGACGCCAAGCGCTTCGAGCCTAAGTACCGTCTGATCCGCCAGGGTCTGCAGGAGAAGGTCGAGACCTCGCGCAAGCAGATCAAGGAGGCCAAGAACCGCGGCAAGAAGATCCGTGGTGTGGGCCGCCGTATCGCTCGCCACAAGGCTGCCAAGGCCAACAAGTAGAGTGGATAACTCGGTCGCCACGGCAACCTCGACGTTGGCGCGGGCTTGGGCAACTACTGCTCCTCGCGCTTGGCTCGTTGTCGCTATTCCGCTGAGAGTATTTTGGGGAACAAGAAGGTCATGCTGGGAAGTGTAACTAGTCAAGAAACTACCACGTTTGCTTGATCCACCACTCGTCTTGCTGCTCACGTGTGCTGTCAGTCCTAATTGCTGCTTGTAGTCTTTTGAGACTTAGTGTGTTGCTGATCTGTCCGTTGAGCGCACCATAAAGACCATTTTTTCGACTTCAACAACACCTGAGCGCTCGTGCCGATTTGTTGTACTGGTTGGATTGCCGAAGTGATTGCTTGAACAAAAAGCGCAATGAGATTATGCATTCAGCCTAGTGGTGTTCTACTCCTACCAATGCCATCTATACTTTTGATAGCGGGCAGCGCTCATATGGGGCGAACGTGGCGTCGGTGATCTACTTCAAAACGTAGCAACAAGTCCAACGAGAGTCGTGCGAGTTGACTGTCGGCTGGCTCAATAGTGTCACCGGGTTGAGCTATCTGGGCTACAACCACCTTCGCCACGCCGCTCTCGCCTCCAGAACTGCGACGCTTGACTGATCTAAGCTTCAACACTAGAAAGTGGCTATTGTACCACGCAACAACCGCCCTTGGGCACTCCTTGCACCGTGCCGGGACCGGCCTGCTTGCTGTAGTGTGTTCGGTTGGAGTAGCTCATCTCTACTAACGCGCCGCCGGTTTCGTCGGCGAATATGAGCTGCCTACCCATTTTTGCGGCGGGGTCCCCGTTTCCTCCGGATGACTGAAGAACTTCTGCCGTGCCTTCAATGTCATCTTCTTCGAATTCATGTCCGTTGACATCCGAGGTGCCGTTCACCTTGCTGTTTCTTGTTACGAGTGGCGGTCGCGATAATTCGGGTTGCCCCTGTCCTGAGTCCTGACTTGCGACCATCGCTGAATGTGCCAATGAAGGTCCCTGACCACTATGGCCAATGTTCTCGGGCTGAACGCTCTCGGACGAGTTTTCGGTTGCTAAGTCTTGCCAGTCGTCGTCGCCTAACTTGTGTCCTCGTTCGCCGTCTGCGCTTGTTTCCATCGGGTGTACGGATTTGCGCATGAATTCCCTTCCCATCCAGGGGGTGCTATCGACTTCGTCGAGGCGCCAGCAGTCGACTCGGCTGGCGCTGTTTGTGCTCTTTGAGGTGCCTTGAGTGTCTAGACGGAACGAATTTTTCCTCTCGTGAGAGCAAGGCGCATGGGGTGGCTGACTTTCTTGTGCGTTGGTTGCCGGCTGACGTGCTGAAGCTCTCGTCCTCGCTAACCTTAGCAGTCCACACGCTTCAATACTTATGGCAGTTCCTCACGAAAGTCGTCAACAGGCTCCAGATTGCGACTGCTGCCCACCTGCCTTGGCGTTCTTATCGTGGCAATGCAGTCTTCCAGTTCTGATGCCGACAATATACTGTTGCCACGGGACGACTTGCTCTGTTCAAAGACAACGCCAGTCCCATTTTCGGCGCCCGACTGCCTATAAATAGGAGTATGATTGCTCACGAAACTATCCGCGTCTCCATGGAGGGAGTTAGGCGTTTTGAGCACAGGCATTAATGGCTGCATTCAACATCTCGTATTTACTGCACCTTGAGTTCGCGCGCGTTGGTTGAAGCGATGTTGTACGGCACTCCAGATTCAATGGTACAGACAAATCGACCGGTAGGGTCTCATAATAATTATTGAGCTCGGGGCATGCACACTCCGAGTCAGTTATAGCGCTCACACACTTCAGTCCCACCACCAGCTTTAGCGATAGCAGTTTACAGCGACTCAGTAGTTGAAGTAGCGATGCTAGAGGCAGACTCCGTTGCAGTCGTTGAGGGCTTGGCTGGTGGCGAATTATCGTTATCCACCGCCGAGGCCACACGTTGTGTCAATTCAATGCCGCGCGCGATCGAAGCGGGCGTGTTCGGCTCGCGACTGGGTAATTGGTCCATGCGAGCATAGAGCAGGCCGTGCTGCGTGGGTCGCCACAGATACACAATTACAACCAGGATGCCGAAGTAAAGCAGGCGCGTGCCCGCCCACACCAACCAAATATACGCCCACGGTAACCACACCGCTCCGGAGTAGCTGTAAAATAAAAACAGCATGAATAAAGACGTTAGTGAAATGCGCACAACAAGAAAATAGTTGGGGCGGGGACGTACACAGCTCCTTCGATCGTCATTAATACAAACGAAATCAGCACATACGCCACCAAGATTCGATTCAGAGACGTATACATCTGCAACTTTGCTGTCTGAAAGCCACACAAGCAATAGAGTGATTAGTTTGTGCTTCTGATCAATGACGACTTGTACGACCATAATGGCTACATTACCTGGCCAAAGGCGGCGAGGTTCTTGCGCGTGAGCGACAGCGACAGAAAAATCCACCCTCCAAAACACGCGTTCGTCATAATGACGAGCGCTTCCCACTCAGCGGGGGGCGCACATCACCGTCTGATTGATTGGCGAGATGGCTCACCTCCAACGCCCCAACAGCGATAAAATAGCAAACACCGAGCCCGGAGACCACAAACACTTCGGGCCACGAGATCTGTCGTCGAACAATACCGTACCCCAGACTGACTAGTGTCGTCGCGATGCGTGCCACCATACTCGCTAGAACTTTCACGAACGTGGACAGCAACACGGAGTCTGGGTACGGGCAGCAGACCGGCACACCCGAATCATTCAACAACTTGTATGTCACGAACCACACCACCGACTCAACTGTAAGAAGAAAAGGTTATTCCAACTATCATTGACTACATGTAAATCCAATTCTCAACACAACGTACGCGTCGCAAGCAGCAGCACTGCCAGCAAGAAAAATGCGTCCCCACGGCGCTCTCTCGATGGCGGTAAATAGAAAACACAAAGTACACGTCCAGGATGGCGTACAACAGCGACAACACCCCACTACTCCACACAAAGCAACCAAAACAATCAGGCCTCCTTTTCCTAAAAAAACTCTCCACCTCCTACTTACTTGAAAGGAAAAAGCCCATACAGCAGCGCTGGCAGGTATCCGTATGGGTTCTTAAACGTCACCATGAGGTCCACATACAGCAGCGGGTCCACCATCGGATACGTCACGAACTCGTCGGCATTCACAGGATACCCGAAGGCCGCGCTCTTCTGCTTCCAGCAGGGCACCAGCAGCGCCGTCTGCAGGCCTCCCTCACTCGGATAGAACGTCGCGTCCACCTGCACCTGTCGCTCGCTGTCCAGTGCGTAGAAATCTCCTTCTAACTGCCCCGCCACGTTGCTGCTATTGGAGAAATTCCAGGAGCACCCAGCGCCCGCGTCGAAGCCTGCGGCCAGCGCCGCGTCCGCCGAGTACGCGGCCACCACCACGCCAAAGTCGAAGTAGTCGCTTAGGCGTCGCACCGTGATGGCGTCCTGCGTCTCGTCCTCCAGCAGAGGCCGCAGCGTCGCGTTGACGCGGACGAATGAGCGGCCCGAGAGCCCCCAGGGCCCACGTTCGTCAGCGAACATGCGCTCCGTGAACTTACAGCCTGTGACCTTCTCGTGCACCTCGTAGACGGACGCGGCGACCAGTAGCGCTTGACTACATACGAACAGAGCGGCGAAAAGGAGCAGGAGGCGCAGACACCGACGCGGGCAGCAGCAGCGACAGCGAGACAGCGCCATCTTGCAGTACGGAATGCCCAGAATGCGGAATGGAGTGATGGTCACGTGCGTCAAACTGTCGCGTCATCTTCAGCCACAACAAGAGTTGGCTATGTGGCATAGTGAAACTCAGATGATGGGTTTGGTGTGGCGTACACAACCTCGACAGGATAGCACGCGCAGCTCCTTTCTCAGGCGCTATCTCGCTCGGAAAAGCCAAAGAAGCCTCGCGATGGCGTCGCTCGTGTCGAGTTTCTTGCTACTGGCGCTGGCGCTGCGCTCTGCAGCGGGCTCCATCTACGCCGTGGAGAGCAGCTACTGGGTGCCGCCGTTCCAACGCGCCGAGAAGCTCTTCGCCACGAACCAGGGCCCCGTCCTGGCACGCACAGGCAACTCGTCCGTCACGGTGCGGCTGCTTCCTGTCCTTATCTCGCTTATAGATGCTCAGAATTTCTCACTATGACGCCCATCTACAGATCGATATCAGCGGTGTGAACGTCACGGAGGACATGACGGACTGGAGGCTCGTGGTCTTCTTCTACCACGTGGACACGTACGAGGACTTTGAGGCCGTGGCCGACAAGATCGAGCTGCTGGCCTGCTCCTCCGAGAACGGCATGGCGTTCGACGGCATGTCGGACGTTCAACGCTTCGTGTTCCCCGTGGGCAACGACTCCATGGTGAGCGCCAACGTGTCGCACCTGGTGAATGCCAGCGGCTGGACGGATACGCAGGTGTTTGTGTGCGCGGACGACGAGAGCGCAGCCACAGAGACGCTGACGTTTGCAGGGTCCATGGAAGTGCGCAACCCGTACGGACTGCTGCCGGCGGTGCTGTACGGCATGCTGCCGTTCAGCGGTCTGCTGACGATCGGATACCTCATCTTGGACGTGTTCTTCGCGTTTTTGCTCATTCGATACCGCCGCCAATTGCTATCGCTGCACTTTGGGATTCTGCTGATTTTAGTCATGGGAACGGTGGCGTCCGCGGTTTGGTTCTACGCATTCTACTGGATGAACGAGACGGGTGCACCCGTGTGCTGCCCCTACCCGACGATCTTCCTCGCCTCCGTCATCTTGGATGTGAGCTTTTATTGCTACAGTTCAATGGAAGGTGGCTGAAAAGATTCTAACTTTTGGCTTTCTTTTGTGTCTGACAACTGATAGACGCTTGTGCGGACGCTGGCGCGTGTTATCTTGCTGGTGGTGTGTCTGGGCTACGGCATCGTGCGAGACCACTTGAGCCGCACAGAAGTTGGCGTGGTGGCGTTTCTGTCGCTGGCCTACTTTGTGTCAGGCATCGCTGACGAAATCACGCGTGGCACGTCGAGTGGTGCCGACTTCCGCGAGAAGCCGACGGCCTGGTCGTTTGTCCAGTTGCTGTGCAACCTCGCATTCATTATGTGGATTCAGTACTCGATGGAACGCATCCTTCGGGACCTGCGGGACCAGAAGCAGTTTGCCAAGCTCAGCATGTACCGCTGGTTGGCCTGGTCGCTGGCCGCCTTCATCGTTTTCTTTACGATTCTCACGGTCGTGGCTGTCTGCAGCCGGCTCGGCGTCTTCGAGTGGGATGTCGAGTGGGAGTGGATGCAGCTTGTGGCTTGGCCCGTGCTCAACTTCACGGTCTCGGCTGCGATGTGCTTCATCTGGCGGCCCACACAGAACAGCACCCAGCTCGCCTACTCTATGCAGGTATGCCGTAAATCTTTATGATATTGCCTGCGTCATGTGTTGATACTGATATGGATGTTTTGCTTATTTCTTGCAGTTGCCCATGACGGAAAGCCCAGGAGGCCTCGAGATGACGGCTCGTGAGACTCACCACGGTTCCTCATCAGAGGAGGAGAACCCAGAAATGGAGTCCGACTCGGATGAAGAAAACGTCCGTGCCCTGCAGACGAAGGAGAAGAGCTACAGCAAGGATAGTGACGATATGGAAGGGGTCTAAGGTGCATCAATATCCCCAGGGAAGGATTTTGTAAGTCAACTGGCTTGCTCATTGTATAGCGCAGGTAGCTCGTTGACGAGTAGGCAGACAAAAACTAACGACGAAAATCAACCATCCTCGTTCAACGTCACGCTGTAGAACTAGCTAATACCTGGCGATGCCTACACCCGCTTGCTCTCCCCTCTCTTTCAGGCATCCTTCTTGTGGTCACGAGTGAGCCTTAGTGCAACGACGACAAGTCCCAAGAAGCATGCGCCAGGCAAAATGATTGTGGTCATCACGGTTCCGCGCATGGCTTCATCATCTGCCTCCTTGCCCCCAATGACCTTAGCTTCGAACTCCGTGATTGTTTTGGCCTCAGGTTCAGTTGGCAGCGGCTTGCCAATGCCCGGAGCATCTTCGTATTGTGCGCCCTTGACTTCGGTGTCCTTCTTCTTTGGCGCGCACGGCTTGACCACATCGTCCTCAGCGGGAGGCTTTGTTTCCGCCTGCTCGCGTAGTCGCTTAGGCTGGCATGCCTTCGGCCACAACTGGTTCGCATAAGAAACATGAAAAGCAATGAGCATCAGATTACACCCCAACAAAGCAGTTAAAAAGGAATCACACACATTTTGTGGTCCGAGTAGGCCTTGCAGATGGAGTCTGTGAGCTGTTTCAAGCCGATTCCGTGGGTGGAGTCGCCTATCGCGACACTATTGATACGAACCTGTTACCAATCCAATCCATTAGAGTCAGAAACTACACAAGGAAAATACGAAACTAGATCATCGAGAGCGTACATAAGGCACCCAAGGAACACTCAATGACCGCCTCTTCGCCACATTCTGCAATCATAGTCCCACAGAAAAGCTCATTCATCGTTAGTTCTCAACACGAAGATAATGCAGTCCTTCTTTCGAGGTATTTTGAACAGACCTTGCGGAGAAGGTCATCACTCTTGTTGTCATAACATGTTTTCATCCTCGCATGGGCATCACCCTCAAAGCAGCGGTTGATAATGAAGCTCCACGTCATACCCTTGTTGTCTTTGCTCTCCATGCACTAATTTGACAAATAGAAGCCAGAACGACATCAGCAACGACCTTTTGGATACGCAAGTCTTGTGAAACTATGATCACGTACAGCAAGGTGTTCAACCAGCTCCCGACTTGAGTGAATTCCTCCACAGCGCAGCTCAGCCACTTGTGACCGAGGCACTCAACCATGCCAGCAGTGCATACAAAATTTCCGTTCGCATCGTAAGATGTACCTGCAGCTGGAACTGGGTGAAACTCAATGATCTCTTGGAACCTGGTAGCACAAGTAGCACAAGTAGCACGCCGGACAATAAATTGACAAAATATGAGACTATACAGCTCTACAAACACATATTCGGCTTCCAACAGCAACATACTCCTTGTCTCGGATAAGTGAAATGAGAGGTCTGGTGATGAACGACATGCACCCGGGGCTACGAAAAGAGCGAGCACCGTCAATGGATATGAGCGCGCAGCGAGTTATCGGTTGGAGAGCTAAATAGGCAGCACTTAGGAAGCGTACCAAAATGCGCGCCAGTAGATTTCCAGCTGAACCTTGCTCGAGACTACGGCTGCGGTTGCCGCAACAGCAGGCGGAGCGTTTGTCTCTTCTTCCTTCATGTCCACCACAATATCACCGTCGGCTTCTTCGTTTCCTTCTGTCTTTACAGGAGCTTGGGCCTCTGGATTTCCTTCTTTCTGCGCCGTAGCGACGGATTTTGAATTGGCCTCACCAACAGCAACTTGCGGTTCATCGCCTTCATCCTTTACCGCCTCCTCGGGGCAAACTCCTTCTGCTCACCAATAAGTTTTACGCACTCCTCTGGATAAAAGCTTTTCGGCCCTTTGTACGCAGAGCAAATGCTGGTTTTGAGCGAGTTTAGAGGCACGCCCTCCGACGCCGATCCAAGTACCTTTTGATCCACAATCGTCTAGAGAACCAGCACCAAAGAGCACACGTCATTATTTTTGTGCAAGTGCATAGCGGTATAAAACACATTATCTGCGAGTGCATAGCGGTATAAAACACTTAAAAACACACACAGCAAAAGGTAAACGTACGTAGGGCATCCAGGGAACGCTTCCGGAGTGATCCTCGCGAATCATCTAAATGGCATCGAATCAAGTACCAGTCGAGTCAGCACCTCGATCCAATAACCCCAGTGGTAAGCTCCACCCCACAAACCTTTAACAGGATATCTTTACTGCGGTTGTCGAAGCACTCTTTGACTACAACGCGTTCTTCGTCAGTCAAACAGTTGCGCATCTTCGTGGGCCAGTCGCCCACTTGTCCAGACTCGTCTCCCTCAATGCACTACAGCACACAGGAGTAATCTTCGTCACATTCCAGCCCAAATATCGTAGAAATCCTCTTTCAGCTCAAGCTGCACACCGCAATCGTGCCCAGGTACTTGACCACGTCATCACGGTCCTTGTCCAGCACGCAGACCTGCCAGCGGTGGCCCGTGCACTCCAGCGGCCCAGCTTCACACTGGATAGCACCGTCCGGTTTTTCCTGCATACCTGCTGCTGGCAGCAGTCTACAACAGTAACAGCAGATTCACACACCGTCAGCGTTTGCTCCTTTTCACCTCTCATGCCGCACACAGAGCTTCCTTACGTGAGGTCCACAATGTTGCGGAACCTAAATCCATTAAAAAATCACAAAATACAGCCATAGAGTTTAATTAGCCCAGCAATAGAGCGATCCTCGAGTCATTCACGACGACAGTTCGATTCGACGCACTCTTTAGTCCGCACGAGCTCCAGCAGCGGGTCACCGACGAACCACTGGCACGCAGGGCTGCGTCACAAGTAAAAAAGGGCAATATATTGGTCGGTTATGTTGAACGATGCAGCGTAAGCGTAGCGAGAGAGCGAATGTACCAGAACGCGCGGAAGAACACGCGCATGTCGACGCGATACTGCGCCGAGACGCCCTCGGAGGTGACCGCTGCGGTAGGAGCGGGGACATGGAGGCCCAGCAGCAAGGCGGACGTTGCAGCGGATGCCAACGCGCGTATGAGACCCATGGCGAGAGGGGAAGGGGCAAGTGGCGAGCCTCGGATACGGCCGCTTTTACTATGGTGGCGAGTCAGTCGCTGATGAAATGGTGTGTACCGATTTTGTGGTACAGTCTCCTCTTGACCCGCACGTTGCAGGTTGAAGACAAAATGGGGTGTTTCGTGTCTAGAGAGCTGATGTCAGCACGCGCTACCACGAGAAATATACGTTCATAAGTTCAGAGAGCTATGGTAATTCTCTGGTCATGATAAAACAGACGCAGCTACACGAATTAGCGAGACGCGAGAGGCCAGAGGCAAGAGGCTACTTTGCCTGCGTGATGACAGGTAAGGTATCGACGAGTCTCTGCCTGGAAATGAGAGCCAACTCGTCTATGTGTAAAGAGTTTGCTCGCCAATGGTCTCGAGCGGAGAGGCCTTGCCGCCGTAGACTTCAGGAACGCCTTCACCAAGTTCAGTGTGGAGCTCCTCGCCGTAGCTCAGCACCGTAAACTTGCGGACCGTCTCCGCCGGCAAGAAGAGCTTGAAAGCCGCAAACATCCAGCCCATGACGAGAGGCACGTTGACGAAGAACTTGCGGCACAGCATCTCCGGGTACACCTTGAGAAGATGTCGATGGTGCGACGCGACGCAGCCTTGACGTTCGGGTCCTGGCGCAGGAACGAGATGTTCAGGTAGTCGTGCACCTGGATACCCTGGTACGGGTCGCGCCCCTGTTCGTAGTCCGGAATGGGCACGGTCGCCTCATTCAGCTTGAGTTTTTGGATCCCCATCTCCATCAGCGCCACACGCCAACGCATAAACCTGCACAAATCACAGCCAAAGTCAGTACCCAGCTCTCTTATCTCCTGCAATACAGCCACAAATAGCAGAAACCCACCTTTCAATATCCCCGAAGGTGGCCTGGTTGTCCTTCACGGCGCCGTAGATGTTGAACGTCGCGACGTCCTTCTTGTTCTCGCTGCCGGGCACGCCCTCGAGCTCGAACACGTAGCCCAGTCCGCCGAAGTCCTCCTTGGAGAACGTCTCCTTAAGCGTCTCTAGCGGCTTGAAGCTGCTGCGCCACAAGAGCGTCTCCCCCAGCTGTGCTGTGGCCTTGTCCGCGTCGTTGGCGTTGGCGCGCAGGAACTTCTGCAGCACGAGCTTCGTGTGGAACGGGCCGCTCGCGTCCAGCGTCACGCCGAAGACCTCCTGTAGCCGTCGGCAGCCTTGATGAGTCCTGGCAGTGCCTGCAGCAGCTGGTGCATGGGGTGGTCGGCGGCGAGCGCGGGCCACTCGGGCGTTGAGGCGTTCTCAGGCATGGCAACAGCGTCGGAAGATGGCTGAATGAAGATTGAAGAAATGATGTGCAGAAGCGAATCAAGAAAACCTGTTTAAAATAGTAGGAATGATGTGAAATAAGAGGTTTCAACAAGTTGTGATGCAAATTTAGTCATGTTATTGTGTTGGTAGTGATACGAGTCGATGCTGCGCATATCAAGGATAAAGAGTAATAATCGAAGCAGCGTTTTGGCCCAAAAAAAAACAAAACTTTGGGGTTGGGCCAAGGCACGAGGCATACTGAAGTCAAGCTGGAACGTGGCTTACTGAATCCAAGCTACTGGAACCAAACATCATTCCTGCGACGTGTGACGGTGACTTAGCAACAAGACTTGCCCAACCTGTATTTATAGTTAGCAAAAGCTCCACCAACTAAAAGCTCTACCAACTAACTACTTTCTAGACCGTGCTCATACATGCTTCATGCTCGTCCTCGTCTTCTGATGTCCCTCGTTGCGCCCATGGCTGCCACCGACACAAGTGGAGATGGCGCAGCAACGGCATGTGGAATGGCGCGACAGGAACTGGCAGTCGACAGACGCCGCAGAGTGCAATGCCAACGCGACGGTATATGACGAGGGGCTGGACGCGCATCGGCAGGTGCTGGGGATGGCGGTGGCCATCGAGCAGCTCACACAGGACTTCGCTCGGCAACAGGAGGAGCTGGCGGTCGCGTACAAGCGGCTGCAGCAGTATGCGCTGCAGGAGGAGAGTGATGGCGGCCAGAACATCGAGCAGCGTGTTCGCTCGGATGGGAAGCGGAGAGCTACCAATTGCGGCTGCTCGCATACAGCAGAGATGGAAGAGATGGAGAAACTGCTCGAGGTGAAGGATTTGGCGCTGGCCGAAGCGTTGCAGCAGCGCAACGAGCACCGTGTGGAGCTGGAAAAGGCCGAGGCACTGATTGCCGAGCTACGATCGCTGCATCTGGACACAGCTGGAGGTCGACTACCCCAAGTTGCGTGGAAATTGTCTCCGCCTCCTGTTCCGGGCTCTTCCTTCAGCACTGGGATCACTCGCAGTACTCGAAATGCGGCAAGCTCTGCCTCGGCGATTCAGTATTCGCAAGCAAATGTTGGTATTCGAACACCGTTGACACAGTCAGCAACGGCGGCCTTGCTAGGGTGTCCCGGTGCAATTGGTGTACCTCACGACGAACGCTTCGATGTAGAGAGCACGTACAAGCAGCGCAAGGAGACTGGTGACGTCTTCTGGCGAAAACAGTACAGGGAGGCCGTTCGGATGCGCAAGTCGCCTTCGACGATGGGCCCGCAAGGTGCCGTCATTACAAGTGGAGCTGGGGCCCCACAGCCATCACTCAAGATTTTCTCTTCGCCGGACAACCGCAAAAGAAAACAGACCTCCGAGACGAGAGCGTACCATCCTCGCGATACATTGGTATCAGCTCGCGACAGAATGAGATCATTAAAGAGCAGCACCGCATGCTTTCGAAGCAGAACGAAGGGTAGACAGGCAGCTTCAGACACCTGCAAGTCTACTGTGCAAATAGTTTTTATTATTCAGGTGTTTGCAGACCGAGAATGAGCGGGATTTCCCACGAGCAGGATCAATCCTTGTATATAGTGGTTTCCATAATGGACTTGCCGTGGGGGTAATTTGGCTTCAAAATGGCACGACTTGGCTCGATCAAACACACAGCATTTCAAAGCTAACTACTCATACGAATACCTGACGAGCCAGCCCACTTAACTCTGCTTGGACGCTGCCCCTGTTTCTTGTGACTTGTTGGTCTGGGCGCGTTGACAAATTACTCCGCGACCGACACCGGTACGGAAACGGACGCAGCGGTGGCGGCAGCGGCGTCCATTGCAACGGCAGCTTCGGCCGCCGCCATGGCATCAACCGGTGCTTCGGGTTCCTCTTCCTTCAGCTCCTCGTGCTTCTCCTCGATCGTCGGGTTGAGATACTTGCCATTGCGAGCAGATTTGATCGCGGCGGTGATCACCGCACGACGCTTAAACTCGCTCGCATTCCTCGGGATAGAAGGCGCCGGAACAGTACGGCCGTCCACCACAAAGTGAGTCACGCGCTCGTACGGGAACGGCGCAAGGCTCGATTCGTGAAAGTAGCCCGAGAACTTGAGTCGACGAAGGTAGACGTGGTAGATCTTTTCCTGCGGACGCGCCTCCACAATAAATCCGGAGCCAAACGTTGTCAGCACACGCTCCTCCTTATGATACTTGCTTTTCCTGTTATGGGCACAAGTAACAAACGTGTCAGAGGACATATAGCAAAGCAACACAACAATAGTCAAGCTCTTCGAACTTACGGGGTCATCTTGATGGTGGCCATGGTGGACACCCTCGCCTTAACGCTGGAAAGTGTAGGGAGGTTGCCTGGCAATGTGGGAAGGCTTGCAGGGAGCGTGGGGAGATTACCAGCAACCGAGGCGCGGCGCATTCTCTCCGAAGTATTCATCATAGACGTCCGTGTCATGTTTAGGATAGACGATAGGCGCGTGTTGGCGGTGGCCGCTAGTGCTGGTGACAGCATTGTCTCGGCATGCAAGTCGCTGATGAATAACGTCGGTGCTTGGTCAACCAGGGTGGGCACCTCCAGTTCGACCTCATACATCTCGTCCTCGTCGCGGAACTGCACGATGTGGCCGAGTCCGTACGGAGTCTTCACGTGATCTCCATCATCGAAGTTTGTACGGCGATGCAGCATGCGCACCGAGTCGGCATTCAGGTAGGCCGTGGCACCGCACGGGGTCTTGACCACGAAGAACTTGTCCACCTCGCGCACGTCCAGCACCGTGCACACCCCGAACGGCGTGTGCACCATGCCCATATCCGTTTGCGCCGCGTCATGCTTGGCGTTGACCGTGAAGCTGTCTCATCGAAACCGTCAGGGCGAGGAAGAGGCACACACAAAGCAAGCAAAGCATGAGAAAGCCGTTCCTATAACGGTCAAGAGACCCCAATATTATATACAGCAGGGACCAGGCAAGCATCTCTACCTCTTGCTGGTGTTGAGCTTGAGCCGACCGTGTCTCGCAGCGAGCTGTAGCCTTCGAACAGGCGGTTCTTGGTGTTCTGGATCAGCGTTCCCCGCGGGTGGAGCTTCTCAAACTTCTTGGTAGTCGCCTTCATGCGCCACACATGCTCGTCGTCCCAGCGCCAGTCCAGCGCGATGCTGTACATGTCCTCCTCCATATAGTACTGCTCCACGGTGGCCATGCCCCAGCGGGTCTTAACACGCTCTCCGACCACACTTTTAATCTCCTGATAATGCACTCCTCTCTCAAGTAGGCGATGCTCTTAGGCACCAGCTGCACGACGTAGAACGCGTCCTCGAGACGCACGTCCAGCACCGTGCCCGTGCCGAATGTCGTGGCCACACACTGGCCGCGTCTCGCCTTCAGCGTCGGGTCTGACCGCGGCGACGGCGTGTTGCTGCCTGTGGTGCCGGTGAGCGAAGTCTCGGTCGTGTCGGCCGGCTCTGGGGCTGAGTTCTGGCGCACGCTCATGCGGCGGTAGAGCGACGTGGCGGTCTGCTCGATGGACATCCCGCGGCGGCGCAGCGCGGCGGCCGCCACCTGCGCGGCCGAGGGAGCGGGCACGACGCCGCCGTGGGAGCGGCGCTCGCTGGGGAAGTCCGGCAGCTCGCCGGGCTGGTCGTGCAGCTCCTGGTTGTCGCTGTCGCCATGGAGCACGGGCTCCTCCTCGGCCTCCTGCTCCAGCACGGGCGCCTCCTTGGGGTTCTTCGGGTTGCGGAACGTGGGCACGGTGGGCAGGAAGCCGCCCAGCGCAAAGCCCGAGCGCTTGGGCTTGACGGCGGCGTCGTCTTTGCTGGTCGCCACCATGTGCGTCTGGTTGTTGATGTACCGGAACGAGTCGCTCTTCTGCCTCTGACTGGAAACTGCGGTTGTGAGTGGGAAACTCACGAACCCACATGCGGGGCGTTTCAGAACGGATTGATTTGCAGCTGCTACTATAATAGTTAGAAATAGGAGAAAGGACTAGGGGTCGTACGAGATACAAAGAAGCAGTGTCGGCTCGATTAATCAGCTTTAGAAATGCTGTAAACGGGGTTTAGAAGAGAGAGACCGATACGTTCATGTAAAGGCCACAGTTGGAAAGGTGCAGCACCAGAAAGTGAGCTGATGATGGCGACAAGCTCATTGCAGCACTGTAGCTGGCCAGCAAGCAGGTGTGCAGTGCGGAAGATCCCCTCGTGTCGACCGTCATGCCTAATAACGGCTCCTACATGTCGTCTGATGTGCCTTCGGTCGGCATCGGGCCGGCTCCAAATCACACGCCACGGTTCACTTGACGCGCTTTTCGGAGACGAAAGCGGGCTGTGCAGGCAGGCGCCCACCAATTTGGTGACATCACAAGGCTCGCGGCGCTGAAGCCATTTTCTCCATCTCGCAGTCAGGAAACAGCTGCGGAATTTCAGCTCTGTGACACGTTTTTGCTGCGGTTGTTGCTGCTCGTCATGTAGCCATCTGGGCGTCTAGCGCATGATCTTCTGCCACTCGTCCAGTGTGAGCATGCGCAGCGAGTCACTTCGCAGCGTGTCGTAATGCAGCCGCTTGGACACGACGCCGAGCCGAACAGGCGTGCGCATGTTGCGTCTCCGGCGTCTTCGCACGACCTGCGGCCGGCCGTCGGGCCTGACCTCCACGAACTCCTCCACATCGCTGTCATCGTCGTCGCTGTTGAGCTCGTAGCTGTTGAAGTCGAGCGGGTCCAGCCGTTCTTGCTTGCGTCGCTCCGAGGCCTCGTGGGCCTTCAGACTCTTCAGTGCCGCTCGTTTTTCCTTGATCTCCTGCGCTCGACGCTCCGCAGACGATGGCTGGGCAGGGACAGAAAGATTGATTAGTTCAATGTACCGCAGCAGCAGCAAGAGCAAAGGGCATGGCACGCATGCCAATTCTAGCTCGCGTACCCGGTAGGAAGCGGAGTTGAGCACCAACTGCGAGCAAAAGGCACAGACTGGCGCCTCGTCATATAGGTGGGTCAATCGGGCGTGGTTCATTCCTTCAGCGGTGGGGTCCTTGGCCTCTCTGTTGTCGTTACTGACATCACCTACAGCTTCAATGCCAGCAGCTGGACCGTTGCCCGCTGCCCAGGACGCTCGCAAGTCGACAATACTCTTGTACGATACTTTCGTGGTCAGATTTGTCTTGGGGAACACGTGCAGACAGAGCGAGCAAGGTTCGCTGGTGAGGGGCGCCATGGTGCTGCTCAAAGTTCCGTCTGATCTTCAGCCAGCACACGGCGCAACTGCCGCAGCTTTGCACGAGCCTTAATCTTGTCCAGCGTGCGCTGGGACTTCTCGAACTCTTGGTTGCACGCATGCGACTTCGCTAGCACTCTCCGCAGCTTCTTGATGGCAGCGTGTGAGATCGAGCTGAATTGCTCCATCAGGCGTTCCTCGCTCATTTCTTCAAGAGAAAGCGTCGGGGTGCGTGGAAGTTGCATCCCTTCGTCTTCGTCCTCGTTTCGGTGACTATGGCTGCTCCTCGCTGCATCACCTTCGTTGCCCACTTCGATCCTTGTGGGGGAATCATAACCTGTGCCTTCAGTAATGTGCGGTAGACTCGCGCGAATCATGATGCTTTTTGTCGATCAGGGGCTTTCGCCGCTGCTGCATTGATCGCCACAGCTGCCACTGCCTCCAGTACACCATGGAGGGCATTGTTTGGTGTTGGTGAGCGAGACGTCGGCGGGTTGCTTCCAGAACCAAGCAAGCTCGATTTTTTCGCGGTTGCGAGTCTCTGTGCGGTGTCAACACACTAGCAGCACTGATTGGCCGCTGCTGCATCCCGATGGCGCTCTTCATCGAAGGAGGTCCGCTCATCTTGAGCGAATCGCTGTCCATGGTCTTCGAAATGAGGTCCGACGTACTCTTGCAGACAAACGCCGATCTGGGGCGAAGTTTGAGCGACGACAAGGAGCTCGAGAGCTCAGGCGAGCCGTCTGGCGCGTTGTTGTTGGTCGACGCTGACCTCGGCAGGAAGCGCTTGCTGACGAACTTCATGGCTGGCCTCTTGCTCATCAGGACGACCTGCTGCTGCAGCGGCTGGTTACGGATCGTCTGCGCCACGTCCTTCTCGTGCTGCTCGACGACCTTCCTGACCGCAGCTTCCAGCACAGTCGTGTCCGCTCCTCCGCGCTTCCCGCCCGTCGCCGGACTCCTTAGACCGAGGCCCAAGCTCGCAGTCAGTCGATTCCACACCGTTCGCGCCGGGATCACTCGATTCGTCCGCGCGCACTCGTCAGCCAGACATCGCGCGGTTGCCTCGAGGTTGCTGGCCACCAGCCACTCCTGAACCAGCAGCAGCGCGAAGTCGCCTGTGTTGTCGTCTATCACTTGACCCTTAGGGGAGCGCTGAGGCCCCACGACCATTTTGGTGACTACATGGAACGCTTGACCTTGACGTTCGTGATTGAAGTCGCAGCTAAAAGTAGCTCAGGAGCGACTCAGATCTGAGTCCGGATCGACAGGCGAAGGCGAAGATGGTGCGCTTGATGGCGAGTGATGTGGGGGCTCGTGTGGACACGATGGAGCTCACCTGGACGTCTGTGTGTGTGTGGCAGAAATTCCGGTTCTGTGGAGGGCTGGAGCCGCCCGATTGGGTGCTCTCGGAGGTGCCTCTGCTCTCGGGGAAGGATTCGACGGCGGTGCGTCTGCCCAGCTTTTCTAGCAGAACTTGTAGTGGTTGGCTTGTGTAGTATGAAGTGACGTGGTTGTTGCGTCTAACTGCAATTTGGCAGACGCCTAATGACCTCGTCGTCATGTGCGAAGCGATCGGCGCGGACATCACGATGAAGGTTTGGTGGGAGATGGCGGGGCTTGAGGGGGAGAGTCCGGGGCTTATTGGTGATGACATGGCTTCTGAAGGAGCTGAACCAGGCTCAAGCACTGTTTGAGGACGCATCGGACGCGAAGGTTGGGAGATTGGGACTCGTTCAGCGTATCGTTTGCAGAGCGATTAACGCTTAGTGTTTTTCTATCCCAGGCGGTAGTCGCTGTTCTCCGCTTTATTCTGATGCACGCAGCCAAGTACGATGCCGAGCGTACGGACCTCCTTGAAGAGTTGCAGCAGTTGGGAATGCAACAGGATGCCGCGCAAGCTATTGCGCAGAGCTACGAAGACCAACGTGGCCGTATCCAGGTCCAACAACGAGCTCAGCGCTTTCAGGTTCGTGTCGCAACTGATACTGCTTGATATGCTTTGTCTTATCTTATCTACTGCTTATGCTACTGATGTTTCTGCAGTTCCCAGGCGTCGAAAATCTCGAGTGGGAGACGGAGTCCTCGTCCAAGGTGAAGCTGAACTTGAAGCTCAATCAGCCAGTCGTGGCGTGCAGTGCCATCTCGACGTCAACCGCGTCAAGCAACACGCTGAGCATCGAAATGAGTCGGAACAAGTTCCTAGCGCTGTACGAAGAGCTCACCCAGGCCCACACCATGCTGCGCTAAGCGGAACTTTATCTACGAACTTGAACGTATAGTATACGCCAAAAGTTACTTCAACGCTGGTCTAAAATTGGTTGTGTGTCGCAGTACACATCCGAATAGAGGCCCCTCTGACTGAACTTTCGTATGCCATCCTGTTCAAGTCGAGCCTGTCTCCGCGACTGTCTTTCTCACGGGTGGGCCATACACAGAAGAACCCCATACAGAACAAGCCCCAGCCGAGAACGTCCATGGGCGGCGGATCCTGGGTCGTACAGGAGGGCTATCTGCTCTGCAAACAGGACAAAACTTCGTCCAGCGTCTCCGCCAATGGCGTCACGTCGAGGCCGCCGCACTGGAAACCCCGACGGGTGCGTCCAAGGACCTCAAGGAGCTCTACGTGGTGCTCACGATGAACCGCAAACTCGAGTTCTTCGACGCCAGCGACGCCGCTGCCAGGTCCAGACTGGACTCGGCCTACCTCCAGGGCTTCTGCGGGTGGGACGGCGACGGCCTGCTCAAGGTGGACAGCTACGGACTGGAGCTCAAAGTGGAACGGAACGCTCGATCGAGGATGTATCTGGCGGCCTATAACCGCGTGGATCTCGAGAAGTGGTGTAAAGGGTTTATGGGTGAGTTAGTTAAATAGTAGTGTAGATGGTAGTTTTTAGGATGCAGGTGGGGGCTTTAAACTGATGCTTTGGTGCTGTTGTTTGTTGTTGTTTGATGCTTTTAGCGGTGTTGGATCCGCATAGTGCAGCGGGGACGAGGTTCGAAGAGAACGTCGACGAGTGAAGAAGGAGGAGAAGAGGCTGCAGGAGGAGAGGGAGGAGAAGATCCGCAAGTGGAAGGAGAAGAAGGCCAAGATGCTGCAGGACGAGCAGGACCGACTGCTGGCAAGAGAGGAGGAGATAAACAACATGACCCCACTGGAGCGCGTGGACGGGCTGGGGTCGCTGGATGACGATACAGCTCGTATGTTGGAGAAAAGGAAGTTGAGGCTGCAACGCCGACAGGCACCGACAACTGGCAGAGTGAACAAGGCGGCGTATCGCCGACGTCTGGAAGAAGCGGCAGGAGGCAAGCTCGAGAATGTGCAGCCGTTGCACACGAAAGTGGTGGAACAAAGGACCAAAGTTCGTGTGGAGCTACCCCCGCCGGGGCAATGTAAGTGTTTATTTTTGTCTAGCAAGACTGTGGAGGAGACAACTTGTGGACTTATGTGCATCTTATGTTCACTGTGAACAGTTTTTGAGGTCGGTGGCGTGGTACACAACGACGCACCACTACGTCTGGGTTCGTCAGGAAGTGATGTCTCGGAGAGTTCGTCGATGTCATCACGCCTTTCGTCAAGTCAGTCAGGGTCTAAACACGACGGTGGCATGGGCAACGTCCCGCCTCCCCCTCCTCCGCCGCCGCCAATGCCATGGTCTGCCAGTAACTCTCGCATTTCGATGTCTTCCAGAGCATCCATGCATATTCCACCTCCGCCTCCTCCACTCTTCGAACGTTCAAGCTTCAATGACGGCGAGTCGCGCCTTTCACGATCGAGCAGTAGCTTGCGCAGATCGTCATTTGACTCTTTTGCTTTTGATCGAGACGAAGATCCGATGGAATCGCGGTCTTCTTTCTCGCAGAGCCAACGCCGTCTATCCAATGTGGACAAGAGCAAGCAGAATATCCAGGATAATTTGGCGGCAATTCTGGGCGGTGGAAGGCCAAAGTCTGCGTCGCGGGCGTCTCGTACGAGCCGCCGTAGAGACTCATTTGGTTCAACGATTAGCTCGATGACGACTGCATCCAATGTACCAGACCGAAAGTCGAAGAAGAATAGCAACCAGCCGAACGGAAGCTACAGTCCGTCGCCCCCTGAGCCTTCAATGGCTAACGCTTTTGCTGCTAGTCTCGCGGCAATTCGACGTAATCGTGCCGATGATGTTGAGGAAATGAGCTCCGGCGGTAGTATTACGAGCCCGCCAGCCAACGGCAAGGCACGCGATCGAAAGCGTGATTCGCAACTAAGTGCCGAGGGCAAGGAGATTTGGAAGAAGGCTATAAGCTCGGATGAAACGCAAGATAGGCCCTCCAAAATCAAAGCGAAGGCGAGCTCTGGTCGCAGGGGGCTATTTGATGATAGCAGCAGCGATGAGGATGATGATTCCGATAGTGGACTGTTCGGTGTTGGTGGACGGAAGAGTAAGGCGGTCAGCAGTGTCCCTCGTGCCTCAAATGGTATGCGTAACAGCGACCTGAGTGTGGATACACGTCCAGCTGTGCAGAGTAAGAAGGTCGCATCTGTATCAGATGCGAACAGTGACGAGGATGCCTCAAGTTACTCTGACTCCGATAACGGTACGATTGTGTGGGGTTATTTCTCGATCGTTGCATGTACTTTTGATTGGCTGACGTGTTTGTTAAATGGTGTAAACAGAAACCTCGTTCTTAGTGCAGCAGCCCAAGAGAGCTACCAGTCCAATGAGCTCTGCTTCAAATAGTGTTGGAGCTAGTGGTGCTGGACCCAGTGTGGTCGTGCTCTTCACATCGTCAGCACTGCGCTCTGAAGGGAAAAAGTCGGTCGGAGTGTTTACGTTTGTTTTCCAGTTCGGCAACATGGAGCACAGCATCTCGTTCACGTACCCTGAGTTTGAAGAGATCCATACGCGATTGTCATCCGCTTTCTCGGGGACTCCATTGCCCAAGTTCCCGTCGAGGCACCTCTTGCGCAATAACACAAAGCCCGAAAACATGCAGAAGCGTGCACAAGAATTCCGATTATATCTGCAACAGCTTGTAGCTGTACCAGGGATGTTGTCAAGTGATCGATTCCAGTTTGAGTACCATATCGATGGTGCTTTTGCGCGTGCATTGGCGAACGGTCAAAGATCTAACGGAAGCCTATCAAATGGTACGCAGGATATCGGTCGCCCACCTAGAAGTCCGGCTGCTCCTTTGCCTCGGAGGGAAAAGGTCAGCTCGCCTGCCTCTTCTCGAAACGACAGTCCACCTGCCACAGCTCCCAAGCCCAGACCGACGAAGGGGTTATTTGGTTTGAACAACGACTCCGATTCCGATCCCGAGTCGGATTCTGACACGTCAGTTGATACACCGAAGCCTCGCCGTCGTCAGCAACGACGCGAATCTGCAGCTTCAACGAACCAGAGGAGAAAACCAAAAACATCAGAGCTTTCGAGAAGTGCCATCAGCTCCGTTCCTGAAGACGGTCAGCGCAGCAAATCAAGTCATTCCCGTTCGCGGACAAGCTCTCGGGCGAGCTCGAGGGCAAGCTATGCAGCAGCCCCTCGCCCCGCTGAACCTTCAAAACCGAAGATTACGGGCCTTCCCCAGGCCGGCCAAACCCCTTCGCTGACGGTCGCGGTGATCTGCTCGCAGCAATCCGGCAAGGCACGCAGTTAAAAAATACCGATATCAAGGACTCGACGGATGCAAGCGCATCGGGTGCTTCTTCAACTGGCGCAAAACCTCCGCCGCCACCGCCAGCACTTACGCAGCCAGGTTCGATCAACGAGGCCATCACGAATGCTATGGCTATGCGGCGCATTCACGTGGAGTTTGAGGAGACGAACTCGAACGAAGACTCGGACTCCGATGACGACTGGGATTAAGCTCATTACTCACCCGATGGAGTAGTCTTCTCGTGCTGAAGATTCTGGTCGCTGCCGCATTCATCGAGCTTCGTCGGAAGAGCAGGCGATGAAAGGCAGACTAACGGTTCGGACCAGAGTGCGCCGCGAGACCGTAAAATAGTAAGTACGACGCCAGGAGCGATGACAAGAAGGTGTTGCCGAGCTTTCTTAATTAGATTGCAGTTGAGAAGCCCTGTATTGCAGCTCAAGATAAAAACAACGAATTAAACCGCCAAAAGCAGACGTCGATGCAACTGCATTATTGTTGTTAAATTTTTCATCAACGCTTTTTTCATCCAGCTCTGCATCTTCATTCTTGGTCGCTGTTGCGGCGATCTTCCGTCGGCAGCACGAGACTGCCCTCAAACTCGCCAGGCGACGTCGTCTGCACATAACAACACGCCCAGCACTCTGTCACTATGCAACCATAACCATCAATCACCATCAACATCACCCGTCGCACCTCCTCCATGCTGCTGAAGACGACGCCGATCACCGAGAAGGCTAGCGCCATGCCAATGCCCCACAGGAAGCTCTGCGAAACGTCACCACCAGCACAGTCAGTACCCCAAAACTTTCTCGAGCACTCACCCAACCCTTTTCTCACCTCCTTCATGACACCTCCGAACGTCTGCGGCGGCTGCTGCTCCGATGGGACGAAAGGGTTGGCCGGCGGTGGCGTCGCCGGGGCCTCCGTCAGCGCGTCGCTCGGCTTGGGCGCCTCTGGGATGACGCGACGCGCCTCGCTCTTCTTGACGCGGATGGGCTTGGCTCGCTTCCGCCGGACGCGTAGCCGCGGGCCACGAGGCGCGCGGAGCTGCCGCGCCGTCGAACGCAGCGCAAAGGACCGGACTAGTGACAGCATTTTGGTATGTGCGGCGGATGATGATTCTCGAATGTTGGTGTGGCGCACCCAAAGTGACGCTCGCGAAAGGACACGACCATCATTCCTGCGAATAAGATGACGCACGCCAACTGCTGCATGTCGACGAATGGATTTTTCGCCGAGCTTTGCAATGGCTGCCGGCTCTTGCTTGTTTACAGCCATGGATACCGTGAAGCAAGACAGCAGCCTGTCTTCGATCTTGGTGCTGGCCTTCTTTGCCTTCTTTGCCTTCTCTCGTTTTGCCGCGGGTGCAAGGTGGACCAGCAGCTCCGACCCTAACGCCCTCGTCCTACGTGGCATCAGCAATGGTCTCCGTTGACCACTTGTTGTGCGCGGTCCGTCTGCTTGACCGGGCAGAGGGTGCAGGGCTTCAAATTCTTCTCGCGCCGACGTCGAACACCGATCAAGGCGATCCACTCGCTGACGAGGGAAACCGAACACAGCGCAAGCACTCCTGTCACTCATCATAGTACATGTATTCGTTCGACTTGACTCCCACCTACCAGTACATGCCGCAAACGCTGGCCGATATAACTCAGTAAATAAATACTCATGCCCTCCAGGCTATTGTACGTTGTCCTGCCTCTGCCGAGATGTCTTGGTATGTGTGTCTCCTCTGTGTGGTGTGTGTGTGTGTTTGTGTGTGTGTGTTCCTGCTCTTCTTCGTCCGAATCGTCCTGCATTCTCTGATTGTGTTGTGCGTGTGTTCCTTGCGTCTCCCCAAGTATCTGTGTCTTCCCTCTCCTTTCCTTCTCTGGTTGTGTTGTGTGTGTGTGTTGCGTGCTGTGTGTGTGTGTCTTCTCGAGTCTCCTCAAGTATTTTCTTTCTTGCTCCGTCATCACACAGAGTAGCTGGTGTCAAACGACCCTGCCGGACTCAGACGCAGCTGCTTGTCGCTCGTGGGCACCTCGTACCCCGATAGGCTCACGTATCCGGCGTCCCAGCTGCTCGGGTTCTTGCCGATGAACGATCCGAACGCGGCGCTCTTGCACAACGTCGGGTGTGCATGGATCACCAGCAGAATCTCCTGCAGCTTGGCTGCTCGGGCCGTCAGCAGCTTGTCAGGCGACACGAACATCTGAAACACCGACACCAGGCCATGCGGCGGCAGTGCCGGCAGTTCTGACAGCGACGACAGTCCTTCGTGCAGCATCTTGAAGTCTGTGAAGCGACGCTTGATCACGTACGTGTTGCTGTCACTGGGTCCTCCAACGTCCACCTTGAACATCCATGTGCCGTGGCTGTTCTTGGAGTAGCCCGAGATGGTCACCATGCGGACCAGCTCTCTCTCGTCTCCTGCCGAGTATGGTCGCGCGCGCTGCCCGCTCGCTGGCGCGGCGGGCGGCATCATCCGCTCGAGCCGTAACGCGGACTCCGAGTAGCTCTTGTGTCTACGGCCGCGACGGCGGCCGGCGCTCATGAGCGCTCCTGTGCTGGAGCTGCTGCTGATGGCCGGGTGGGCGTGGATGTGCACGACCGCCGTGGTCACGGACGGAGCTGTGGGCGTGGCTGTAGCTGTGACGGAGGCGGCCGAGGGCGACTCGCTCGACGCCGTAGGGGACGCCGGCTTGAGGCGCAGGCGGTACACCGTGGGCGGGATGGCCGCGGCGTTCCGGTAGGTGATGGAGGTCCCCCGCGGGGAATACTCCGGGATCATCATCTTGGTGGCGTTATGGTGGCGTATGGGACTGAAGCTCAGAGCGTGGAAACAACGGGCTGGGGGAGCGGTGCCAAACAATACAGCGGCCAACTACCTCCCTCGATGCGGGTCAAGCAAGCACTTGCCTACCTCGATGCTCTTTGAATTGTGAGCGCTCTCCGGGGCGAGTCGCTGGAGCGAGGCTCGGCCACAAAGAGTGGCATACAAAAACAAGTGAAAGCGAGGAGCAATAAAAATGTGGTGGGATGGACGGGGAGCAGGCATAGACGGTACGAGCGAGCTGCACACTCCCAGACAAAGGCAACTTTTGCCCCAAGGCAACAAATAGCCCTATCGAGTCGTGGACCATGTTTGCTTGACGCGCCTGCACATAATGCATCATTCATTGCATGAGCAGGCATAAGGGAAGATACATCTTACTGACGGGGTATCGCTGCATATGGACTCCGCCTTTCGGCAGATGGAGGGCCTGCAGCGGGGGCTTGATGTTCGGCGTGCCAGGTGGCCAGCGCGTCTCGGCGGACCGAAACAATATTCGCCGGGAAAGCCCCATCTTCGGGCGGCTGGTTTGTGTCCAGGCTCGCCTTGCAGAGACCGGCATTACGCCCATTATCGACGGGGTGAATTTTCACCCAGGTTCGAGCCAGCGCCTCTGATCGGCTTTGCAGCGCTGGCACCATCACGACCCATCGAAATGGCGGGGCAAAACTCCAGCGAGAAACCGAGGCGGCATCGGCATCTGCATTTGCATCGCCGTGGCGGCCGATCATAGCTCGCAGTGACGTCGCCTGACACGTCACTGATCGAAAGACGAGACTAACCAATCAACGGGCGATCTCGGTTAGCTAATCCTGCCCAACAGCATATCGTAGCTGATCGTGGCGGCGCCGCGCTTGCTACAGTATTGCTTACTGTATTAATACCTGCGACGCCTGTACTGTATCGCCTTCCAGTCCACACTGCTTGCTATGAATTTTTTGCCCATGAAGACACCATGCCTGTGTCGTCGCACCTCACCGCGCGCCTCAACTGCAGTGCAAAAAGTGGCGAATTTTGCAGCCGTGTCTCGTATTCCGTTCGCGAGGTTCGAAAGTGTTGGTCAGTCGCGCATGGACACGCGAACTGCAACTGAAGCAAGTGAGTCGTCACACGACTCGCGAGTTTTGGTGGGTCACTGCTGCCCTGACAGATCCCGCGGGTCAGCATCGGCCACTCGATATGCTTGCTGGACGGCACCGCCACGATGGCAATTTGCTACGATGGACAGCATCGAGCCAAAATTGTGCCGATGCGACAACGACGAGGCTCGGTCGGCGGGCCGCGATCCTATCGCGGCGCGAGGCTCGACTCGGGGCTGCCTTGTGACAGATGCGGTGCGATACAGCCGACGGTTGCGACAAAAACTAATTGACGTCGCCTTCATAGGATTATTTACCTCGCTGTGGCAGCCATTTTCTGAAAGATTCGCTTTGGATGGAGCAGGATGGAGCCGATCAAGGTAGCCTTGCGGCCGAGTTGTCGCACTGCGGTGATTTATTGCAGGCTGCAGCTGTTGTTGCGATCACCGCCGACATGTCTGCATTGCATCCAGATGGCAATGTCGTTGAAGCGCTTGTCAAACGTATCCTGTCAAAAGTATCTTGCGCTGAAGCGGAATGAGTCAGGAACGGTGCCGAGAGGCGCCGCTTCAGGATCGACTGCTGCACCCGGATCACGTCTCCACTATCCATAGCGATGATCGTGCAGCCACTCGAAGCACAGGTATCCGCTGCTTGCATCGGACCTTGTCTGCGCGGTTGGGCATCCGCTGCATGCTCGCGGCGTGCGTCAGCGCTGCCGTCCGGATGTGCCACGCCGGACTCGGCTTTTCTGAAGCAGCTCGCTGGCGCGAGTGCCCACTTCAGCTTCGGCTTCTGAATTTGAGGCCCTTGTGCACGCACGCGAGCGCTAATCGATGTGCGTGTGTTAATTTGTCGTGGCATTGCGTGTTCTCGGACAGTTCCCCAGGCGCTCTCGGTGGCACGCAGGCGGGTATCTGCTCGCGCACGGCTTGCTGCTTCTTGCGGTGGTCACCTTGTCCAGACCGGAGCAGCAGCGTCCTACTGCTCGACAGCCTCTGGATCGTTCACGATCGACGGACGTTCTGTGGGGCTATGACGTGCTTCTGGGGGCTGTTTGCGCGATGGTGTTTCTTGCGTTCTGCCTGCTCCAAGGTAGCGATCCGGGCTTCCTGACTGAAGGTACCGTCCAAAGCTCTTGGTTCGCATCTTGTGTGGCTCATACTTTGCGTGGGGTGTCTGGGTTTGGTAGATCTGCTTCGGAACCACGTGCTGGAGCGTCTAGATGATGAAAACCAAGACGGAGCCAAGCTGGAAGAAGGTGACAGTGACAGCAACAAGTTGCTGTATACAAATGGTGACTCCAAGTTTAGTGGCGAACTTGCAAGGGAGAAGCGATATCGCCGTGAACGAGTTCGTCAGATCGAGGCGGCGCTGCGCGCGGAGGGGGTACCCCGAGGATGACGAACAAGGCCTGCTTCAAGAAAGCCATGACAACGCCAGCCTGACCCAAATTGAGCTCGACAATTTGGAGGGCCAGGACACCAAATACAGCGAATTTTGCAGTGACTGCAACATTTTTCCGGTACGTCCAGTTGCCATGGTGCAGGGGGTGAGGTGAACAGTCAAAGGATGTTAAAAGTTGTGCTCGTTTGCTTCTCTTGAGCCAGCCTTTGCGATCGCATCATTGCCGCTCGTGCGGGCGCTGCGTAGCTACGTTTGACCACCACTGCTTTGTGTTAGATACGTGCATTGGTGAGCAGAACCATTGCCGCTTTTGGTGGTTTCTGCTTCTTCAGAGCATGGAGCTCGCCGTGGCCATCCATCACGTAAGTTTTGGGAGCACATCGATTACTGGATTAAGTGTGCCGTTGACGAGCCGTTTATATTGGTTGAGCTACAGAATATGATGAGCTTCCACCCGGAGCAGGATGGCGTGTCTTGGCTGCATATCAACAGTGCTGTTATCCTGGTTGCTGTCCTGCTGTGGGTAGGAAACCCCGTTAGCCACTCGGTGTTCTCGCCAGACAACGCTAACTAACTGCATGCGTGTTGCTATTTGCTGAAGTCGTTGTTTCTACTCGTGTTCGGTCTCTGGTGTTATCACAGTGAGTGACTCTGTCTGTTGGCCGTCTCACCGAGTACAGACTAATTCGTAGATGGATGCTGTCGTACAATGTCTAGCCTTCCTGGCACTTACAAACTCGACCACTTTCGAGTTCGCGCAAGGCCCCAGTCACATCTTGTACCTGCACGGCTTCAGCGAGTGCGATATCCCCTTCAGCGGTGGGGTATGCCAGAATTTACGGGACTTCGGCTGCGTCTTTGGGGGAATGGAGCCCGATCCATTGGCGACTGCCCAAACAATTCGACCGGGACGCGCCGCAGATCTGCGGCCACTTCTGGGAGAACAAATACTACAGTTGCTGCTGAGCGGTAACACTAGCTCACTAGTACCTTTCCAGCAGTCGTAGCATCGGCTCATGCCAACATCGTGTTGACCGGCCCGGCTCAATTTGAAGTTGCCTTGACCCGATAACGAATGGCCCGCTTACGTATAAAACGAGTTTTACCCAATCAACACCCTGCTGACGTACCTGTTCAATAACGCGAACTTCCTGCATCCGCGTCATTCCTCATCCATCCTCGACTCGACCATGCCGCCGTGTTCTGCCCGCTGGAGCGAGGCCCAAATGCCGCGCCAAGACGGCCGCCTAGCCGTCGTCACCGGGGCCAACACTGGACTGGGCTTCTCCACCGCTTTGGGGTTGGCTCGAGCCGGCGCTCACGTGGTGCTGGCCTGTAGAAACGAAGAACGAGGTCTCGAGGCGGTAAAGCGGATCTGCGAGCAACTCCAGACCGAAGACGACGCTCCCAACAACGTGGAGTACATGAATCTAGACGTGGGGAGTCTGCAGAGTGTGCGCGAGTTCGCAGAGAGCTTCAAGACGCGGTTTTCGGGCCGCCGACTGGACATTTTGGTGCTGAATGCCGGCGTCAAGGCCGTCAAGTTCGGCGAGACGATCGACGGCTTCGAGCAGCAATTTGGTGTGAACCACCTTGGCCACTTCGCACTGACGGCGTTGCTGTTTCCGGTGATGAAGTTGGAGGCATTTGGGACTGAGAAGATGCCCCCTGCTCGGGTGGTGTCCATCAGTAGCATTTCGCACCACGGGAGCACGCTGGACATGAACCAGCTGAGTGTGAAACCGGAAAACTACGAAGCAATGAGTGCGTACCGGGCCTCCAAACTGGCCAATCTACTCTTTGCCTATGAGCTGCATCGTCGACTGGAGAAAGTTGGCATTTCGCCTGGTCGTGTGCTGTCGGTGGCTTGCCACCCTGGAGTTACCGAGAGCAATCTGCTGCCCAATCTAGCGAGCACTTACAACTCAATCATCCTTCGAGCGATTATCGGACTCGTGCACTGGTTGCCATGGGCGCAGAGCAACGAGCAAGGCGCGCTGAATGTGCTTTGCGTCGCGACAGACCCGAGCGTTGGCGGTGGAGAATTTATTGGCCCGAATGGACTCGGCGAGTTCTATGGCTGGCCGCAAACGGTGGCATCGAGCAAGCAGAGCATGTCGCTGGAGGACGCTCATGAACTATGGGAGGCGAGTGAGAAACTCACGGGAATCACATTCGCGGTTGAAGCTTAGTTTAGTCACGCACAACATGATTTTTTAATCGTTAATGCATTTGTCGCTAGAAAACGACACACACATAAGAAATAGTTTTCCAGAAGCCAATTCGTACCGTCATCCTGGCATCTGCTCCGCTAGACTTTGATGCAGTCACTCGAGCGGTTCACCGTCGAAGATAGGCTTGATGGCACTTGCAAAATACGGGGTTGGGCCCGAACGGTGGCTTACAGCGGCGAGAGCACCTTCGTAAATGCTTCCGTCAGCACGGCCCACCGACGAGTTCAGCACGGTATCCGTTAGCACGAAAGCGTCCACGAGTGCCACCGCATCAGCACGGACGCGCGCACAGCACTCATTCAGCCGCTTTCGCACGAGGTCGCATTGGAAAGGCGTCATAAATTTCTCTTTGAGGAAGAAGGCGGCGCCACGGTCCAGTTCTTGGCAAATATACAACTGACAGAGAGCCTTCAATGCCGGTTTGATTGCTGCGCTGTCTTGACGAGCTTGGGTCTCAATTTCTTCAATGTGATCGATAAAAGCTGTTGCAACATTGTAAAACACGTGCACACGCGCGATCTCAACGAGCTCCACTTGGCATGAATTCATACGTTCCGCTTCGGTATTCCCCGGAGCGGCGGCCAATTTCGCCGAAACCAGCAGTACTTGGCGACCGGCATACACGTCCAACGCATCGCGTAGTAACTCAAAGTTATTGAGGTCGGCCGAGCTAGTAACGCCCCACTGACGCCCTTGAGCACTGGCCTGCACTCTCTCCAAATACTGCACTGAGCCAGCGAGCTTTTCGCCGCGACGCAGTTTTTCCACAGCGCGCATGAGGTAATGAGCTGTCTGCTGTGCCATGACTGTGTTGTCACCCTCGAAGGTCACCATGACCGAGAAGTCTGCCAGCAGTTCCGCCAGTCCGGTGTAAACACTGTAGCCGTTGCCACCACAGCTCTGACGGCATGCATCAATATCTTCTTGCACGTCCCAGGTACAAAAGGCCTTGAACCCTGACATCGTGCCATGGATGTCGGCCAGAAGCGCCTCCGAGATGTCGCTGCCCTGCATGTCAAACTGCTTCAACAGGCGAGTGATGTACCTGGTCTGCAGTCGGTACGCGTATGCGCGTGCCAGCACTGGCATGAGTCGGAACTGATGCGTTTGGTAGTCCAGCAATTTCGATTCTGTGTGTGAGTCCGCAGAGTTCACCTGCAAACCTTGGCGCCGCACGGCAGCGTATCGCACAGCAATAGTCACAGCCTTTTCCAAAATACCAACAGACAGAGTCACGATCTTGCCGCGGTTCACCAGGAGCGCTGCATAAGCAAGCTGAGCTTTATGCTGAGTCTGTGAGAACACACCGCCTCTCGATACCCGCGCGTAGCGACGCAGCATGTTTGCACGTGGAATCCGCACGTGGTCAAACTGGATCCAGCCATTATCGACTCCTTGAGGCCCATCTTGGAACCCATGTCGCCAATTCGCACACCAGGCATTGGTTCATGGGTCTCCACCTCCCGAAGAGGGACGATAAAACTCTGCACACCGTGGTCTACACCGCCATCCTTCGGCAGCACCAACCGTGCAAAGCAAAGCGTATGCGTCGCTGTTTGCCCAGCACCTCCAATCCACCACTTGGTCGCTGTATCCGTCGGCGTGTGGATCACGAACTCGTCCGTCTCCTCATCAAACGTAGCAGTGGTCTCAAACCCTCTCGTAAAGCTACCGTGGCCCAGCTCCGTCATTCCGTAGCAGCCGAAGAGCTCCAGCATCATCGTGGGCAGCATCCACTCGTCCTGCTGCTCCTGGTCTCCCTGGCCCATGATGGCCCCCAGGAAGAGTCCAAAGTGCACGCCGTTGCGCGTCCACAGCGGCAGGTCGAAGACGCCCACCAGGTCCGCCAGCGTGTCGCGCTTCTCCACGTCTCCACCAACCTCCATGAACAAGCTGTAGAGTCTTCGCAGTCGCTGCACCGTGTGCTCTCTGCGCTGTGCCAGCGTGCGGTCGAAGACGCCGACGTCGTTGCGGAACTCATCGTGGCCTTCCAGCAGCCGCATGGCCTCGAGCCGCAGCTTCGTCTGCTCCTTCCCGCCGAAGATGAAGTCGGCCATAACACGAGGAGAGAAGCTGGAGCGACTCCGCTCCGTCGCAAGTTCAGCGACCGCTTGGTCGCGGGTGGAGACTGCGCATGGCGTGGACTGCAGCTGTCGGGCGAGAGTTGCGATGCGACGAGTTGGGGCGGAGGACTGGGACTTGTCCGACATGGCGAATGAAGTTGTGCGCTTGAAGATGAAACGGTCTCCACCCCGTTCTGACGTGTGATGCAGGTCTCCCATGACGTATCAATCCTCCCTGAGAATGTCGATGTCGAAGCGTATGGCGGGGTATGGTATGCAAAAGGTTTGTGTAATAGAGTTGACTGGGGAGAGAATTGGTGTTGACCACATAGATACGAATTCAAAGGGTTTTGGTAGCTGGACCAGCCTGGAAGTGTGTAGGACGTCTCGGTGGTCGCGAATTATTGGGTTCGACTGCGTGTCTTGCAAGGGACCTTGGTCTATGAACTGAAGAGGGTGCATTGAATGCATTGCATTCACGACCAGACCGAGCGTGGTTCACCTGTGTTTTCAAGTTGAAGTTCAAGGCAACCTCAATACTGCAACCTGCTCCATCGCAGCTCAAGGTGACAGCTTGCTGTTAGAGGGTGGGTCCTGCTTCGCGATGACAACGGCGATGATTCAATTGTCCAGGCTTCTCTTGCAGTGACCAGCGGCGGCGAGATGTTGCTTAGTGGCGAGCCTTCCTCCTCCTCAAGCTGAAGTCGACGCATGTTCACGATGATTTTGATCTTCTTGCAGGTCGGCAGTGACTGGCTACAAGTAGCACTTCTGGACAGCGAGGGGTCGACTCCGACGCCGAAAGGCGTCTCACGTCCCGAACTACAGCCTTCTTTTTCTTCTTCTTCTTGATCGGCGATGGGAGGTGAAAGTCTTTGTTGTCCGCGTTGCCGGCTCCGTCCGCGACAGCAGAGTGAGGCTGGGTTTGCAGCACTGGCTTAGCTGATTGCGGGCGCTGACGTAGGATGTCGGGCTCCTGTGTCGGGTATGGAGTCCGAGCAGACAGCAGAGGTCGGGACTCTACGTGGACTGAGTATAGCGAAAAGAGAACAACAACGCGGAAAGTGTCAGTACAGTTTGCCAAAGGAGCCGTGTTGATGTGTTCGATACCTGTGCGTTCGAGCTCCGGACTGCTGTTGCAAAGCTCGCGCTTTTCGCTTCCTGTTCAAGCGAGATAACACAAAATGAGAAGAGTAACTTGTATAAATACCATTCCTCGAACACACACCGCTCAACGAACTGTGCAGCTTTCCATTGCAATGAAGGTTGCGGCTTCGAGTGGCTGCAGTCTCGCGTCGTATCAGTTTGAGCTGTGCGAAGTCCTCGACGGTCTTCTTTCCCAAAATCTTCTGCTGGGCGTGACGCATCTGAGCAACTTCCTTCTCTTCTCGATGCTGCTTGCGTCGCTCTGCCAGCAGAGCTGTGTGCAGCTTGAAGGCAACTGCGAAGCGCATCCATTCCGGCAGAAGAGTGAGCTACACGACAGTATGAACATGAACTTATGTTTTTGCAATCTTTGGACTCGCACAAACCTGGCGTCACAGTGTTGCGCTTTCCACCGCCATGCACCGCCTTCTCCTTTCGCTTGCCGCCGCGTCGAGCCTGCCGAGCGCGCTCCCTGCTCCTGCAGCTCCATTCTTAGTATAGCACTTTGGCGACATGAGATACAGAACAGCGCAAAAGCGACTTCTTTATCTGTTTTTTAGTTGTCATTCACATCGTTGCCACGGAAGAATAGGAATGAAAAGGACATACTTGTTATCGACACAAGTATGTCCTTTTCATTCCTATTCTACATCGCCTGGTCCGGCAAAGTTAAAGTGAGAGGGTTAAACACTCGAGGAAGCGGCAGTGCTGGCTTCTTCTCGGTTAACACCGTTTGTGTCCCAGCAGGCGACATAACATTCAGGTTGTCGAGTGCTGTTGACCTCGGCATCATTAGCGACCTTCGCCTGCTTCGGACTGTACAGTTCATTGAAGAGATGCTTCACCAGATCAACAACAAAGCCACCACCAAATCGCGTTAATTCGCCAGGAGTACATGCACACTTCTGCCTGCAGCGAAGCTGGTCGTAGTGACTGGATCGACGCAGACAAGCTTGAAGTACATGCTGGACCACTCGATGAGCTTGAGTTTGATGCCAGCATCCTTCAGGCCTTTAATGAAACCCAGGTCTTCCTCTCTTGGAGGCAGACCTGCGCAGATCGACGACCACTCGGACATCTCTGCATATGTGGCGTCGCTCCTTCAACGCCTTGCTGAACTCCTTCAGCGTGACAGCGTGCTCGGCAATGAGTATGGACTTTTCGGTCGTCTGGATGCGCTTCAGCAGGTGCGTTTGCGAGACAGGGTCCACCGTGGCGAAGTGGACTCAGGACATCTTCATCAGCTCTGCCATCGCCGCTGGCTTCAGCTTCTTGTAGGACGTCACGAGCATGCTGACGGCGCTGACCGCGGCATAGTTGCGAGAAATCTCGTTCAGCGTTAGCCAAATCATCATTTTCGCCAGGAGCTGCACGGCCGTCGACTTGCTGGGTTAAGCATCTTGACGGGCACGACAGGCAGGCCGGCGGCGGCCCGATTTCAGTATTTGCCAGGGCGACTCGGAGACCTTCATGATCATGCTGACGTAGACGAACCTGCGGTGAGCGTCGATATGACGAGCGTCTGGAACTGCCAGCGAGATGGCGATCATCCTCGGCGTCAGCGCACTCGCCATCCCCACTTGGTGGCTGGCTAGGTTGTTGCTTACTTTTCGGGAAATGACCTTCCATTTTCATAGGCCCGCCACACTGCAGCGCGAAGGTATGGTTCACCAATCGTGCTAAAGGCCTTCGTGCTTGTTGTCTTCTTAGCTAACCATTTACAGCGTCTGTCCTGTCCATTGAGGCTTCACGTCGAAGTCCAACTTCGTTCATTTTGAACGTCCGCTTTTAGATTCAGTCTTTTCACACCACAACTCCCACTTTTACTATGCCCAAATCAACCATAGTGGACGCAGCAGTGGACGGTTTCAGCGATTTTCAGCGATTTTCGCTCGTCCGCTCCGTGTCCACCGCCTCGCATTTCCAAAGAACCGCCGAGACCAAGAAGCGCAGGCAGTCGTCGTCGTCGTCGGCCATGAATCCGTCGTATCCGGGCTCGTCGGGGGACCGCCACGGACCTCCGTCGCTGAGCTCGACCTCCTCGGCGCTGGGGGCAAGGGCGGGCCGCCCTCGCAGCAGCAGCAGCAACAGCAACAGCAGCACAGCTACCACCCGCAGCCGTCGCTGGCGCAGCTCACGCACGGCGGCCACCTGCACCCGCTGCACGGCGGCCAGCAGCCGCAGCAGCCTCAACACGTCATGATGCACCAGGGGCCGCCTCAGCTGCCGCCCCCGCCCCTCGGGGGCCAACTGGGCGGCGGCGCGCCCACCTCGCAGCGCTCGCCGCACCCGCTCGCTGGCTCCATCCTGCACCCGCCCCGAGGCAACTTGGGCGGCTCCGGTGGCTCGCAGGGCCCGCCCTCCATGCTGGGGAAGCCCGCGGGCTCCCAGGGAGGCGCTACGTCCGCCGCGGGGGCCATGATGAGCCACGCGGTGCGCATGCAGCCCCCAGCATGAGCCAGAGCATGGGAACCCGCAGCAAGCCATGGCGCCGCCGGCCTCGGGCCCACTCAAGCCCCAGCAGTCGTACAGTGTGCGCCCCCAGTCGCCCCTCGCCGGGCGGGGATAACCAGCAGCAGCAGCAGGGCCAACAGCAGCAGGTGCCCATACAGCAGCAGTATGGGCTGGACGGCCGCATTCTGCCCAATGATGGACAGGATGACTACTACCAGCAGCAGATGTCGGCCCCCTCGCCACCGTGAGCTGAGAGTGGAAGACGCGCTGCTGTACCTGGACCAAGTGAAGCAGCAGTTTGGAGACCAGCCGGACATTTACAACCAGTTCCTGGACGTGATGAAGGATTTCAAGGCGCAGGCGATCGACACGCCTGGCGTGATCCTGCGGGTGTCCACGCTCTTCCGTGGGTATCCGAACCTGATCTTGGGATTTAACACCTTCCTGCCGCCTGGATATCGCATCCGCCCCGATACGTCGATCGAGGTGATCCCGTCGCAGATGTCTGCGCGTGGGGGCAATGTACCGCCAATGTATGCGGGAGTGGGAGGCCAACAGCAGCCATCGAATGCTAACATGGGCCACCGACCTCCTCCTGTTTCGATCCCCCGCCACCGTACTCCCCGCCAGAGCTGGCTCAGCACCACAAGCAACAGACACCGGCGTCTCGCCAGCCGCTTGCCCTGCCGGTCAGATGAAAACTGGTGGGAAACCGAAGAAGCAGCAGCAAGCCCCCACACCAAGTGGCGGCAATGCTGCGTCGCGTAGTTCAACGAATCCTGTTGAGTTCGACCACGCGATCCACTACGTGACCACCATCAAGCAGCGCTTTGCGGACGAACCAGAGACGTACAAGGAATTCCTGGCTATCCTACATACGTACCAGAAGGAGCAGCGTTCTATTCGCCAGGTGTTGGACCAAGTTTCGCACCTGTTCCGTGACCATCCCGATCTACTGCGCGAGTTTACATTTTTTCTGCCTGATGCAGTCCAAGAACAAGCTAAGGAACGCCTGAACCGTGCTGCTGAGAAGGCTCAGCAACGCAAGGATCAAATGGCGCAAAAAATAGGTACGCAGCTTCACAGGGCTACCAGTCTGGTCGACGAGACGATGGTCGCTCCATGGGTGATTCGCCATCGAGTGCTGCCATGAAGGGCCGAGGCCTCATGGTCGAGGATGACGATGCATACCTAAAATACGGCAAAAACAAGGATGGTGGTATGATGTATAAGAATGACCGGCGTCTAAGTGGTAAGGCATTGGAGCGCCGCGAGAAGGAGCGTGAACGTGAGCGTAACCGCGACCAGTTTAACAACAAGCGCGCAAAGCGCCGTCCTTATGACGGTAAGGATCGACGTGCGTACTTGGCACTTTCGGACGTGCTTTTGGATAAGGAAGAGTGGGGTATATTCGAGAAGATTAAGAAGATCCTGCCGTCCCGCGACAACTGGCGTGAGTTCCTAAAGTGTCTGGAGCTGTACAGCCAGGAGGTGCTGGATCGTAATGAGATGCTATCGCTCATCCGAAACCTGTTCGGTCGCCACACGGAGCTGGTGGACGAATTCGATCACCTGTTATGTTCGCATGGTGTGCAGAAGACGCCTAAAGAGATCTGGCCGTTTATCCCGCTGGCCGAGACTGATTTGTCGCAGTGTCGCCGCGCTACCCCGTCGTACCGCGGATTGCCTGCGAGCTACCCAATTCCACCATGCTCGTTTCGCTCAGCGCTTGAAAAAAGTGTGTGCAATGATTCTTGGGTGTCCGTACCTACTGGCAGTGAAGACTTTTCCTTCAAGAGCATGCGCAAGAACCAATACGAGGAAGCTTTGTTCAAATGCGAAGACGAGCGCTTCGAGATCGATATGGTTATCGAGGCCAATGCATCCACTATCAGTATCTTGGAGCCTCTGGCGCACGAGATTGAGGTGCTCAAGACAAAGGAGGGTGATGATGATAAGCTGTGGAGCTACGTTGTGGACAAAGCCACGTTCCGCGTCACACATTTGAATGCTATCACGCGCATCTATGGTGAGTCGGGCGCGCAGATTCTGGATTTACTGCGTAAATACCCTGCCGGTGCGATTCCTGTTATCCTCAAGCGCCTTAAGCAAAAGGATGAAGAGTGGCGTCGCGCGCGCGAAGATTTAAATCGCCAGTGGAAGGAGGTGAATGAGAAGAACTACCACAAGTCGCTTGACCACTCGAGCTTCTACTTCAAGCAAAAAGACAAGAAACAGACTAGCATGAAGATGATGATGCAGGAAGCCAAGAAGAAACTGGAGGCGGACGAAAAGCGTGCTGAAGAAACAAAGACGGATTCTAACTTGTCACCCTCTACTGTCTCTGCGACGGCTGTTGTTAGCGCAAAGGCCCCACCTCGAGCGTCGGACATCGCGAATGCGCTTAAGAAGGAGAAGTCTGCGGATGCAGCGAAGACTTCGGTTGCTTCGGATGGCAAGCTAGCGGTGACAATATCGCAGCCGCAGCCCTCTTCAGCTTCGAAGTGGAAGCCGCATTTTGCGTACAAATTTGCAGCCGTTCAGATTCACAAGGAAACGTTTGGTTTGCTATCGTATGCGGCAGAAAAGAATCTGAGTGTAGCCGACAAGGAGAAGATCTCGAAGGTGTGGCAAGGCTACTTCTTCCCGTTTTTCCATCTGGAGGAGGAGTGGTTAGTGCGCAAACCACAGCGTACGACGTTGACATTGGAAAAGGCCAAGGCTTTGCCCATTGGGACAGAGGTCAGCACTGAATTTGGTGAGGGTACCGTGCAGCAGTTCAACAAAGAGAGGGGTCACCTTACAATCAATCTGGCTGGTGTTGGGTGCCAGGCATTCCTCCAAGCAAGTGCCATCACTATTCAAGAATCCGCTGACTTCCCGCCTGGCCTTCCTGCTCTTGACAACCTAAAGGATGCAGCCAAGACGCAGGCTGACTACAAGTCGCTGTTTTACGGCAATCAGCATGCCTACGCATTCCTTCGCCTGTATCAAATGCTGCACAACCGTCTGGAGCGTGCTTATGACCTGTGTGAGAAGGCAAAGCGTAACCGCAACCGTCGCACAATTAACCCGGCAGCACGTGCGTTGGCCCATGCCCACCACTCGCTGGCAGCCTCGACTAAGGAGAAGACGGGTGATTACCAAGCCTTCCTCTCGAAATTGTACTCGCTGATTGATGGATCGGTGGACAACTCCAAGTACGAGGACTGCTGCCGTAGTCTCATGGGCTCTACGTCTTACTTCTTGTTCACGATGGACAAGCTCGTGACGTTGGTGCTGAAACAGATGCAGCACTTGGCGAATGATGACACGTGCCAGGAGCTCACCAAGGCCTTCGGTGAGCAGCAAGGCGAACCTAAGCCGTCGACGGACCCGGCAGGAGCTGAGGCAAAGGCCGCCGCGTATCTCAACATGACAAAGTCCATCTTTGAAGGTGAAGGTGCGTTCCGCATCGAATTTAACCCCGGCGTCCTGCGAAAGACGCCCCTCGAGGCTCGTGGTGGCAGCACGCCATCGGGTGCGTCCGCTGAGCCATTTAAGATTTGGGCACCGTCACCGCGTTTGAAGACCCAGGAACCCAGCAAGTGGCTTATTGAGCCGGAACTGGGTATCGAGTACTTGGGCTCTATGGACGAGGACGGGATTGACGACGATGATGACGAGGAGTCCCCAAGTGCCACCCCATCGGACACGCCGTCGGCAACACCCTTATATGGGTCTCCTACGGAAACTCCCTTGCACGACGATGATGAGCCGATGGAAGAGGTGAAGGAAGACGATCATGTCAAGAAGGAAGGTATTGATTTGGCTGGTGCGTCTTATGATTCAGCTGAAGAACAGGGAAGTGCAATGGACGAAAGTTCTAGCGCTTCGTCTGATGAGGCACACACGAACAGTTCGAGAACATTAGAGTCCGCGACGTTGCTGAAAAAGCGCGCTCGTGGCTCGTCGGAGGATGGCATTGCCACAGCGGCAGCATCCACGAATGCGGCGGCAGAGGCTGTTGCAAAGAAAAAGCGAAGACTGGTGAGCAGAGTGAGGACACAGCCCATGCAGCAGACAATGAGGCTGAGGGAGGTGAAACGTCTGGTGGTGAGGGCAAGAGGGCAGCATCTCAGGAGGATGATTCGAGGACTGGGGCTGCGACAATAGTCGCTGCGTCCGCTTTTTAATGGGCAAGGATGGCAATCAGATGTCCAAGAAGCAGGATGTCACCCAGGGGATCAAGCAAGACAAAACTCAAGAGCAGGCGTCGCTTCGTCGGTCTTCAATCGACAAAGAAAATACGAGTTTCACGGACATTCGAAGTGGCAAGGCGGCTGTTGTATCCACCAAGAACGAAGCGACAGTATCGTCCACAGAAAAATGAAGGTTGAGCAACAGCGCGACGGTAGCGCTAGTACTGCTCCTGCTACTGCCTCTGCTGGAGACGTGAAGACTCGCGTGTCCGATTTTGCGTCAATAACGGCAAAAAGCGACGACAAGAGGAACTAAGAGAGCAGACCCAGGAGTGATCACAGCACTGAAAGGAGCAGAGGCAGAGTGAGACACCGCAGCGAGGATTGGTACTTGTGTCCGGTAGTTAAAATTCATGTATGCTTGGCCAGTAACTCTGTGGGTGTGTTTGCGCTTTTAGTGGTCGTTGCTACCAGGAGCATCATAGCCTCGATAGCGAGGCAGCAACGGGAGTGTCCTGTCGCCACAATTCATCACAACAACAGCGTCAACTAATGCACGGGAACGAGAAGAACACAACGAGCTCTACAACATACTTTCCGTGAAGCTGCCGCCGCTTGGTCACGGTGGGAACCAAGAAGAGCAGATCATCGGCTTTCGAGGCTGGTTGGTCGATGGTGGACGAGTCAGCACTCGCGACAGCCTTTGCGGCCAGGTGCACATAGTCTCCAAGAGACTGTCCAGCCACTGGGTACTGGAGGTTTGCGAAGGCTCGTGCTGCTTTGCGCTGTTGTCGTGTCATCCGCGTCGGACTCTCGAGGCCGACCACGTCCCCACCAGCAACGGAAGTGTCGAATGGTTCTGGTCCCGCCTCCTCCGGTCCTCTGCACTGGTTGCAGCGTGCTTTACTACTACGGCGGGAAGCGTTCCGGTGCTGGATGACGGCTGCATCTTGCCAGTGGAGTCTGCACTGGGCGTTAGTGCTCGGTCAGCTGGACGAGAGGAGGACGAGCTACGAGAAACAGTAGCTGGAACTGAAGTAATGCCTGCTGCTTGCTTGTCTCCAGCCTTCGCTACTGCGCATGCCATCACGTCAGTCCACACATGAAGGGAACCAGTAAATTCATTCACGAAGCGAAGAGTGGATACCTAGGTGCTTTTGCCGCAACGCCTCACGAAGTGAATCAATTTTCAGACGCTGGTCGCAGTTTTCATGCTTGGCTTCGATTTCAACACGCTCCAGCACAAAGTGCAGGGTGTCGTACGCTGTGCTCTGAAGTTCTGCATGAAAATCAAAAGCAATCGCGGCTATCAGAGTCCATGGACGCCAACCCGTCAAATGACAAGACAAGACACTTACTCTCGATGCAAGAGGCTATCACCGGATCGCGTCGGTCGCCACTTTCGTGCAAAAATCTTCTTGAGAAAGCGAGAGAGCGTTTACAGTCGTGACAGCGCGTACAGTGGTGGGTTCCGCAAGTCCAAGAACGAGTGAGATATCTCCCACAGTGGACTTCGGCCCGAGTGAGGCCACCGACAGTTGAAGCTCATCACTCCATCGGAATTTACGAGTGTGCCGCAGCTGGGTCTCTGCAGTAGTAGGCAGAGACTTAGTGCTGCTTGTATTTCTCGAAGCACCCTGATGGTCGTTTGAGCCTATGCTGTCATCTCGTGCGACTGAGGCACGGCACTCGCCTTCAACAATGAGATATAGAGATCCAAGTTGGTGGCCTTCTCGAGCAATAATTGCACCAGGTTCGAAGACAGCTTGGCGTAGACACCCGACGAATCGCTCGAGACCAAACAGTTTGGCCCATCGAAGACGATCTGATGCAACTGAGACGTTCTCTCGCACATCGTTCGCGGTCAGAACGATATAATCTGCTGGCCCTGAGATCACTACCTTGTTGTACAAGTGAATACCTTTTCGCAGCGAGTGTTCACGTTTGACACGGCGCCATTTGTTGTCCGAGGTGCGTCCAGATGTGGCGATAGCTGCACTCGTAGAAGCTGTCGTGTCTGAGGTATCATTAATCGACGAGGTCGACGAGGTCGACGAGCTCGACGGTGCCCCAAGATTTCCAACAACGGAACCCTCTGTGAATTTGAGTACGGACGTGATTGACACATTGAATGGCCTGGCTTCGGCGCTGCCGTACAGAAGTATGCACGACCGTGGAGTTTCCATGGAGGTCAGCCAAAGTACATGCTCTTCGTCTCGACGCAGGTGTTGCATTTTCATACGGCTCGCTGTTTCCAGACTAGTGGTGGTGGTAAATTGAAATGAGTTCAAGCTCGACGATATGTAATTCAACGATAAAGACGGGTGTCTGACCTACCGTTCCCCATGCGATAGCTCCCGCCACCACGGCTGCTCAGTGATCGTCGTCTCATTCTCCAAATATGTGACGATGAAGTCTAGCTCATCCATCGAAAACTCAAGTTGCCGCAAAAAGAGTGCCCGCAGGTGGAAGCGAGCGCCCAACTTGGTTGTAGCATGGTCGGTGCCTTTCAAAACCAACGTCCAGTGAGTCACTCCATGTTGCATCGCCATTCGCTTCGTTACGTACAACACATTTGACAGCTAGTTAGCAATGATTCGACGTGGAAATGTGAGCACATTGAACATTTCGTACTCTGTTGTTCATGGTGCTGCGGCCTTGGTCGTCTAATTTCAACTAAGCATGAACACCCCAAATAGCGAGGTGCAAGGTGTCTACCGACACTTGACAAGCTTGCAATTGCAGCTATCATGTGTACACAGGAGAATCGATTACGAATATGAAAACTCTCATTAGCTACGGTAGTATAGCACACCGCTGCACTTTGCGCGCAAACTCTGTCGCCAAGGTTTGCGCTGATCTATCATTCCTCAGCAAACAGATTTAGTTCACACATTTCCAAAGACTCGTTACGTGGCTGCTGCTGTCGCTGGTCGGCGGGAGACACTTCGTTCGTGCTAGCAATGGGAATCGACGACATCGTTGTCGACGAAAGTCCTGGACGTTGCATCGGTGCTGACGTGTTGACTGGCTGATTCGATGGAAATAAGGCAATGAGAGAAGACAAAACAAACACTTGTAAGAAGAGCTGCCATTGGCCTCAACTAGTTATGTTCATGCCAAATAATAACTTTAGAAAAATGCAGAGTCTAAGAAGAGCAAACCACGCAGGAAAGGAGCGCGTGAACGCCCCCTCCCACTTCAGGCACGCGAGATTACAGATAGGCATCATCCGTCCATACCTGCTCCATGCTATTGAAGTGACCCATACTTGGTGCTTGTCTATAGAGGGGAACGGGCTTGGACTGCTGCATCCCCATAGGTTCACTGGTGTGGCCCTGCTGGAGGTGCTGCGGAGCCGGCATGCCCCGGAAAATCTGCGCCGTCACCGAAACGGGACTGTCATTCTTCCACAAATCACGTTGTGAGCCCTGAATCTCATCCAGAATGCGCTTGTGCGGGAGGTTTACAGGGGTGCGTCACTTGAGCGGTACTGTTGGTTGGAGGGTCCTACATCACGAGAAGCAAGGAACAGTCAGCAATTATGAAAATCAGAGATGTCTGCAAAATCAAGATGCTTACCAGGAGCGGATGACGTGGGGTACATGCCCCCACGATTGTTGCTGTACGGGTTTCCCGACATCATGAAGTTACCAGGCTGCTGCTGCATGTGCGGAGCTGGCGAGCTGTACGGCGAGTTCATCATCCCCATCGACGTCGACGGAGGTGGCGTGCCCACCACAGACGAAGGGCACGAGTTCGATCCTCGAAGGCGGTTCGGGATGGCTGTCTGCATTGGAACGTAGTCGAACGCGTCGTTCTGGTTACTCTGAGCCAAATCCCCAGCAGCAGACATCGTCGAAGGGGACGACGTCATGGACATGGAGCGACTGTAATCCGGATTCATGCCGGTCGAGAAGCCTCCCGAGACCGGGTAGACCATCGTCGGCTGTCTCAGAGACGACGCCATCATGCCGGAGCGGTCGAACTCAACCATCGAGTTGCCGTCCTAAAGGGTAGTGAGTAACAAACAATAAAAACCAATTTGTGAGATACACACAACATCGTCACCATCTCTCCAATGCAGAGCACCAAGAGACGACAAACTCACGCGTGCAGCGCTGCCAGGCACCTCGCTAAAAGCTTCTGAAAGGTGGACTGAAAACTCACCGCTCGCTGCTGTTGAGGTGACAGTTGGGGCTGCGGCATTCCCGTCATGGGTCGTTGCATAACCAGCTGGTTGTTCTGCAAAGGGGACGACGTGACGGACGCCACGCGGATGCTCTTGCCCTCTCGCATCGCGCCTTTCTTGCGGATGGATTGACGCTGCATGCGGCGCATGGTTGAGTAGTAGCGGTTCTTGATGGCATTGTCGGTCCTGTTATTATACATAAGAAAAATGTATGTTAGTTTTGACTCCACTTTATGTATCTTTCAAAATATGATACGTTTTGATTGTTTACCTTCCGGGAAGCATCTTGGATATCTCGGCCCATTGATTACCGACGTTCTTGTGGCACTCGAAGATGACGTAGTCCTCTTCGGCCGTCCAGGCGTCCTTGCGGACCGACGGGTTCAAGTGGTTGTGCCATCTGGTAAACATCAAGTCACGAGTAAGATTAGCCTATCGGTCGGAACACGTAATCAAACCAATGATTTCGCACCGTTCTCGGCACTGCTTGCCCACCCGCCCCGGCAGGTGCATGGCAATGAGCGACCAGCGTTTGGCGCCGTACTGCTTCACCAGCTGCATGAGCTTGTCGTTCTCCTCGCGCGTCCACGGGCGCTTGCTGTTCGAGTCCGTCTTGCGTCGAACCGTCTTGTTGACGTTCTTGGCCGCGTTGTTGTCGTCATCATCCTCGCCAAACGACTCCTCCGGGCTGCCGTACTTGCTGCTGGTCGTGCTGCTCGTGCCGTGAGTAGTAGCGGTCGCGCGAAGGTAGCTCAACTGTTCACATTCACCCCCGTCGCGTTAGTACAAAAATTATCTAAAGCGAGTGGGCACACTTTATCTAAAGCGAACGTACGTCCGGGTTGTGCGCCACCTCCACGAGGCCCACTTCCTGACCCTCTCTCCGCATCAGGTCCATGGGGCTGCTGCCGCCGGCCTCCAGCTCCATGAGCTCCAGATTGCGGTTCATCGACGTTTCCGGTCGGGACTTCGGTGGCTTGGGCTCCGCGAGGGCGTTTTGCTACTGACAGTTGTGGTTGGTGCCGCGTCCCGTGCCAAACAAGAGGGACTTCGCGGCTCCGCAAGATCGAGTTTCCTTCTTCGACGTTTTCGTATGGGTTTCACTATGGCGAGACCGACCCGTTTCTGCAACTGGATACGACCCGAAACGACGCGGGGCTCGCGGTCACGTGGAAATTGTATGCCCCGGCAGAGGGTCAACGGTCAGCGGTTTTGCTTTCGACGCGACTTGATGTTTGTATGCTCGAAGCCGCAGCCAACATGTCGCTCGCGTCTCTTCACGGCCGAAACCACCAAACGGCAACATCTTGTGCGCAGACTTGTTGCCTTTTCCAGCCGAACTAGCGAGAGATGCGAGCCACTTGGTGCCGGTGTCCGTTTCCGTCGTGTTGAAGCGATGTGGGGACGTTGAAGTTAAAGACAGCGCGGCCTGAACTTTCCCCTCCTGTTTGCCTGCGCTTGGTGTCTGGCTGCACCTTCAGTCCAAGGCCTCTTTGCCGAGACATGTTCGGTCCAGTCGAGCGAGTGCGTCGAGTCCAGTCGAAGCTACCAGCGCTGGTTGGCATGCCATTGGCATGGGCACGTTTTCGTTTGCAGAGAGTTACGCTGCGTTACCACTGGGAACTGAAGACTGTTGTCTGCGGCGGCCAAGTCTTATCCTTTACTCAACACCACCAGCAGTAGCAGCAAGTAGCTCGTGTAGCGTGGCCGGTCATTACCTGCCCATCGTTACCTCAGGAACCGACCGACATATATATGCGGAGGTTACGCGTGTTCGAAACACGCGTAACCTCCGCATATTCATGCACATGAAGGCTTCACGTCCACTTACCGGGTGCATATCATCCACACGAACACAATCCTCGCCCACAAAATGCAACTTGCTCCTCACTCCATACCATCGCCCTTCGTCCACGAACAGTGCATCCATGCAGTAGCCAACGTTGCATGACCCGGAATGAAAGTGGCTACTGCTTCGTCATCAACGCTGAGTGCACGGATACGGAAACTGAGCGTATCGGCAGAGAGACAACGTCGCAGCTACCACAAACAGCGCATCCATATCCAATGTAGACATGCAACAAGCAAGCCAGGAATGACCACCATGTTCGGATGCAGCTCGGCACAGAATACGCTATCTCCAGCCTCCAGATCTTACCACGCTAACACAAAACTCACTTAAAAAGTTGTGTAGAGCTTGTGTAAATACAAATCTACAGTGAAAACCCCGTCGTCTCCATCCGAACATTTTTCCCGCCACATACTTTTTAGCGGGCAAACCAATAACGTAAGTCAACATGGCGCAGCGGTCGGTTCGTGTGGTGGTGGCAGCGCTAGAGACGACGGGCGGCATCGGCCTCCGCCAGCAGATCCCGTGGCGTCTTCCCTCCGACATGAAGCACTTCCGGGCGCTGACGACGCGCGAGACATCGCCAGGCGCTCAGCACGCTGTGATAATGGGGCGCAAGACGTGGGAGTCGCTGCCCGCCAGCGTCCGGCCCATGCCGCGCCGCTTCAACGTGGTGCTCACGCGCGACGCCACCTACCGACAGAGTCGGGGCGTCCCAGAAAGCGTGGGCGTGGCCGCGAACTTCCAGGAGGCGCTGCAGCTCGTGCAGCAGCAGGGACAAGCAGTGGACCAAGTGTTTGTGATCGGAGGAGAGGCAGTTTACACTGAAGCGCTCAAGTACGCAGGCTGTGACAAGGTCCACTTGACGCGGGTCCAGGGGACTTTGAGTGCGACGCTTTCTTCCCATTGCAGCTGCTGCAGAAAGAGTTTAAGGTGGTGAACGAGTCAGAAGTGAAGGAGGAGAACGGTGTCAAGTTCCAGTTTGTAGAGTGGGAACGGAAGAGTTCGACCGAGAGTGGCGACGTGTTTGGTGGATGGTACGACGCCACATGAAGAGATGCAGTATCTGGCGCTGATCCGGCAGATTCTGACGCAAGGAGCGAGGCGAGGAGACCGCACAGGTACCGGGACGCTGTCGGTGTTTGGAGCGCAGATGCGCTTCAGTCTGCGGGACAATGTGTTCCCGTTGCTGACGACCAAGAGGGTGTTCTGGCGAGGGTGGCGGAGGAGCTGCTGTGGTTCATCAGTGGCGACACGAGCGCGCACACGCTGCAGCAGAAGGACATTCACATCTGGGACGGCAATGGATCGCGCGAGTATTTAGACGGTCGCGGACTGCAGTCCCGGGAGGTGGGTGACCTGGGACCAGTCTATGGATTCCAGTGGCGACACTTCGGGGCCAAGTACAGCGATATGCACGCGGACTACACTGGCCAGGGAGTTGATCAGCTTGCTGACGTGATCCACAAGCTGCGTACGAACCCGACCGACCGTCGGATTGTTTTGTCGGCGTGGAACCCGGCTGACCTCAACGAGATGGCACTGCCGCCGTGCCACATGTTCTGCCAGTTCTACGTGGCGGACGGCGAGCTGTCGTGTCAGATGTACCAGCGTTCGGCCGACATCGGCCTCGGCGTGCCGTTCAACATCGCTAGCTATGCGCTGCTCACGCGACTTGTGGCGCAGGTGACTGGTCTGAAGCCTGGAGAATTTATTCACGTCATCGGTGACGCGCACGTGTACCTGAACCATGTCGAGCCACTCCAGAAGCAGCTCACACGGACGCCGCGCCCGTTCCCCACCCTGCACATCAACCCGGAGAAGACCTCCAGCATCGACGATTTCACGTTTGATGATTTCGAGGTACGCGACTACCGCCCTCACGGCACCATCAAGATGGAGATGTCTGTTTGAATGTTGTGGTGCATACAGTCTCTTATAAACTTGATGAAAACGCTGGAATCCGTCTTCTACTGCTTCAGATGTATCCTTCGTTGTGCTCCTGTCGAAAGACAAGCTCACCATGCAATGTATCCACTCCCGAACATAAGGAGACAACATTTTCTTAAACAAACTAGCACAACCAGCCCAGCAATGTGCTACCAAAGCTCAACCCCCATACTGTAGGGAGAAAGCCTGCATATAAGTTAAAACAATCAATTTCAAGTATAATTCCTACACGCCGAAAACAAATACGTCTCGGCATGAAATTCAGTCTTCGCGCTTATTGTCAGCACGTCGGCGGGTTCTGCACCGATGTGGCCACACTCAACCCCATCGGCGGCAACGAGAACGTCACCGATTTCTCCCTCAGCCTTTTCCCCACTCTATTCCCCATCTTCTTCATCGCTTGTGCCTTCCCAAACAGCGCTCGTGGCACCGCGGCCGCAGCAACTGCAGCCTTCACCGTTCGTTTACTCATGTGCCCGTCCATATCGACCGGCTCCGGTACCGCCGTCTGCAGTACCATCTGCAGGGCCTTGTACTGCGTCTCAAAAAGACCTCCAGCTCATCAGCCGCCAGCCCCATGGCCTTGTGCTGCGGCTCCCCCAGTAGTTGCGTTGCCAGGCGTGGATGGCGTTCCCCAGGCCTTGCGCTCCCCCACGTGGGCGCGCTCATCACCAGCAGCACGGGCGTCCCGTAGACATACACCCGGCCGTCCCGTATACGGGACCGCTGTAATTTCACTGAGAAACTGTATGGACAGCCGCGGCCGTCGACGTCTGGAATGCCTCGCACTTTAAGCCTCGAGCGGGACAGCAGCACCTCCCGCACCATCACGCCGCGGTCCCTTCGTGTGTAGAACTGCAGCTTGCCTTCCCCCAGCACGCAGTAGTAGATGTGGCTGCGGCGGCCCTCGTCGTGCAGCAGCAGGAACCCCTCCTTGGACATGAACCGTATTGAATTGGCTAAATGTGCTGGCGCTTTTTAGTCTCCGGAATCAGTAAAATGCGGGATGTACATGGGTTGACTGGGATTGAGTAAAGAGCGAGCCCATCACAGGATGGGGCCAATCAGCGGGGGAGAAAAAAAAAAAAATTAGGTTCTCTTCTAATGACGGCACGGCGGATTTTACTGTCCAGACAATCCTCTTCTTAGCGATAGCCTTGGGAAGAGGCAATTTATCACTAGCAAGAGGTATCACTATCAAGGATAGAATTGACTTGAGAAAACGTCCCTGGTGCCGACGACTAAATTCGCTCTCGTATTGGTTAAAAATGATGCCGTTTACGCCGCCAGAGTGGGGGCGCCAGATCGATAACAGCGCGAACTCAAGCAAGCGCTGTCTAAGATAGGCTTTCTTCTTGAGTGAGTAAAACTATGAACTGTTGATTGTAAAGTACTAATGCGAAATGCTATTGTTCTTCTGTGTGGTGCAGGCTTTGATCATATCGGCGGGAACGTGTCGGTTGAGTAGGCGTCACTGGTGATGAGGACGGTCTTGGTGTGTTGCATTGAGCAGTAGCACGAGTAGAAGCTGAAGCTGAGGATGCAATAAAAGGGCTGGAAGCATGATCGCCGGGGACAGTGCCATATGAAGCAGCGCCAACGGCAGCTGCACCATCGAGAGCTGTGAGACTGCTGGTACTGGCACCGCTGCCATTATGTACAGCTGCTTGGCGTTTCTGGGGCTTGAACGGGAAGGAACGGGTGCCGCCGCTCTCAGCCTCGCGAATCAATCTCAATGCTGTGGTAAGTTTGATCTGGGTGATTCTGCGCTTGCGTTTACTGGGTTTTAACTTCAGCATTTTGTAGCCAACATCGAACAGCTCAATGGCGTGAGCTTCGTCGCGGATTTCTGGTAACGTTTGATGTGTTTGTTCTTCGATGGAGTTGATGATATGGTGCATCATAATGGACCATTCTGACAGTGTTGCTTTCTTTTTGGGGTGTCCAGATCGTCCGATAAAATTGCTTTGAAGGGGGATAACCACGTCTTGTGTCACCAAACCACCACAGTCTCCACGCACCGAGCGGATCGATGCTAGGAAATTTGAAGTCCTTTGGTAATCTATGAAACTTGCCGCCCCACGTATAGAAGGTGCGTGATGGAGCGGAAGATGGAGCTGCTGGTTCCGGTGCGTTCCTGCGACGAAGTCCTACATCGTCTAACAGTGCTTTTATTTCGGACCGCAGGAGCTCTCTTGTAATATTACCGGCCGCGACGCCTTTTCTCTCTAGCACGCTTTCCATGCATTTCCCCAGCATTGAAGGGAGAGCGTCTATCGATTGCTGCTGTTTGTCAAGCTTCTTGTACAACTCGATATGCGGCGGTATTCCCGAAGGCACCATCCACGATGAGTGACCAGCCTCCATCTTTGATTGTAGGTCCTGAAGAACCCTAGGATTAGTGAATATTAACGTCGATAAAAGCGGGTGGTTTGAGGGCAACGTATTCACCAAAACAATCGCGTGATGAACCACATAGTCTCAAAATGCCACGTAAATTCAACTCACTTGCCAGTCCTGGGAACATACCAGCAATGCATGACCTCAGCACAGTATCATCATCATCGCGAAAATGCGGGGTAAGCAGCAAAGTCTGAGCTATTAACGGAAGTCCAGCAACAACGCGTCCTAAAAATTGGTCGCCAGCAGCTTCATAGCGGAAGTACCGGTCTTGAACGCCACCAATGTGCCCACAGCGCAGGCAAACACTAACGATAGACAGACCTCCTGTGCTTCCTCCACAGGCAAAAGTCGCAACACCCTTTCTTACTGAGTGCGTTCCGTAGGTTTTTGCTGTGCCACCTTTTGAAGTAGATAACCCAATGTCTTTCCAAATCGCATCTTTGGGTCAGATCCAGGAAATAATGCACCAGGTTGAAGTCGCGGATTGCACGCTAAATAAATTCCCAACGCCGTAATCCAGCACGTAGATGAAGAGAACGGATTAGCAAAGAGATGACGAGGGTCACGCGGACCAGTACCTTCCTGGTTAGTCTTTGTAAAAAAGACTGTTCCAACGCTGTCATCTTTCGCCAACAAGTGCTGCGTTTGCAGGGTTTGAACCGACACAGATCTGCACATCAAATTCCACTGACTAGTCAAAAACAAATGCAAAAGCCACTATCACTCCGCAGCAGCGTGGCGTTGCACAATTCATTGCAAAGTGAATATGTTAGCGGCAGTATCCCCGATGTCTTAGGCGAACTTGACTGATTTTGCTCAGCTTCTAGCCTCTTGATTCCAGAAAAAGTTGTTTCATGTCATCTACATATTCCACAGGCAGCGGGATGCGCTTCAACCGATATAAATCCTTGATTGCGCTGCGATACCCGCTTAAAGTAGTTGACTTAGCTGAACATCTTTTATACACCAGAAACTTCTCAAAACACGTAGGGGTAAACTCAGCAAGATTTATATCTCCATCAGCATCAAACAATCGGGCTATGTCGGGGTCGGGTTTGGCAAGCTCAACTTTTATCCACTTCTTAATTCCGTTGATGTTCCCTGTGTATTTCTTTCGTGTCTCCGGTGAAATGCACGCGTCACGAATCGCGTTAGCATCCACTGCTTCCGCGGTACGGTCCTGCGCTGTGGTGGGCTGCTGGACGGCCTCTAAGTCGATCGTGGTCATAGCGAAGGTGTTGATAGGACAGCGAGAATTAATAAGTAGTTGTCGAGGAGCTCACAACACACCCAGGCTGTTACAGGTGCAGGAGAAGAAATGGTGACTTGGCGCTGGACATGTAGTTTTGGCCAATTAGCGTGTCTGCTTCCCGTCGGAGAGTCGCGCTTACGATTTCTCGACGAGGATCGCTTCTTATCTCTGCAGATAGCAAATCACAGTCAAACTGTAGCGAGAAATGCATGGATCCTTGAAATCATAAGCCAGTCCACTTACGTTTTCAAGGAAAACTCAAAATAAAACTTATGAAAGTAGGATAATGTACCGTATAAGAGGTACATTTGATATTGGTCGCTGTGGTTCGGCTTCTGCGCGGCGGCATCGTAGTTCAGCTTACTGGCAGAAGCTCATTTCTGAAGCGCACACAATGCCATCGCCCACCAAGCCATCCAGCACCCGCATCAGGCTCACCCAGCCCAGCGGCTGCAGATTTGTCATCACAAGGTGTGAAGTATTGAGCTACGGCAGTTGGGTTCTGTCGTGTTCCTGCTCTACAACTTTTTCAGTCCAGAATGGCCAAGAGCAAATGATATTAGGTGAGTGCTAGAGCAGTTTGCTCAACAACAAATCCGAATCGGCCAAGAGCAAGTTCAATTTGGATGGAACCACTAAAATGAATATGCACTTATGCAGTGTTGGGCATGCTCACTGTGAGCATGAGCAGCTCACACGAGACTGCGTGAAACAAAAATATGCTAGTTAACCATTCGTTGAAGTCCGATTTGCACACACCATTAAAAAGAGGGACCTCTTCTATCCAATGAGTCCTTAAGCGATTTTTTCATTCAGCGGTTCACGAGCAACGCTGGCTCAAATCAATATCTCTGATTCGCGGATGCAAACTCAATTTTTTATTGGTCTATCTAACGTAAAATTTTGCGGCGGATCGATTGCGACTATTGTCAGGCATTAATTCGGCCTCATTCCACCTCAAAAACCACCTTCAATATGACAGATTTCAAAATTTTGTGTATACACGGATTTGTAGAGATTCTGGATACAAGCATCACTTTGTATCAGGCTGGCCACCTTTTCTTGCGCCATTCAAATTGATGCTTGTATTCACGGTTGCTTCTCCGCTGGACTCCTCGCCGTCACTCGGAGCCAAGTCCTCGTCTTCACTCCCGAGATCATTACTGGAGCCTGGCTGCCACTCGCTGCCACTGCTGTCGTCACTGCTGTTGTCCCTGCCGTTGTTATCCCTGTCACGAACGGGCTTTTCAGGCACAGGAGGCACGTCGCGTTCGCTTGGCAAAGCTACCAGCTCCTCCATTGCACTCGGCCGATACACCTCGCTAAATTTAGATCCTGAAAACTTTCGCATATGTACGATTTGGGATGGTTCATCTTCGCAGCTGTTTGTCTCGAAAACACCAAAATATTAACTAGCATCAATTTGTTTCACACAGTCTCATATGTCAATGGCCAACGGGCATGTCTTCCAGGTCGGTCACCTTCACATGAAATGTTAGTGTGTGGCGATAGCATGTCTCGCACAGGTTGGGCGTCGCGACCTCGCTGAATGGATCTGGCAACTCGGGTGAGATGGTATTGGCGATGTGCCTTCATCGTGACTCCTTTCCGGAACGGCGAGAATGTCGTCGCGGTGCTCGGTCATGTAATCTTCGACAGCAGACTTGAAAGCTGAAAACACGATTTCGATGGGGTTCAACATGGGCGAATAAGGCCTAAGCCGTAGTAGCGTAGCGGCTGAGAATTTTCCTCATCAAAACGAGCTCAGCGCGAGCATGACATGGTGCATTGTCCAGCACAAGGACAATGTTGGACGGTCCGAAAACTGGCGCAGTGTTGCGCGAATAAACTCGTTGGATTGCAGATACTCTTTGCCACCGTAGCGCAGCTCGTAGTACACAACACCTCCGATGCCAATGCAGGCAATGACCTGGAGGTTCTGACCTCCGCCAGCAAACACTTTTTCACGGCGACGGCTACGACCTCGAGTTCTCGTCGACCAGAGGTTGAAGTTTGTCTCGTCCATGTAAGTGATAGTCTTCCCTGCTGCCTGATAACGTTGCAGCGCGATGAGGTAGTCACGGCGCTTAAGCTTGTTCTGCGGGGTGTTTATGTACTGCGGCTCTTTATGGAACTGCTTCATGGTAATCAGAGACGCATCGACATGATTCTTCACTGTCTGTGGGGACACCGTCACCTGGAGAGACGTCTCCAGCATATCGGCAAGCTGTCGCAGTGTCAGATCGGGATCCGTTGCAAGATGGTCTTGTAAGAACTGCAATCAAGCAGGTGTCATCTTCTGCTTGGTTTTCCGCCGCGTGGAGCTGGTGCTATCACGTCGGCAAAGTTGGGATAACGGCGCACCCAGTTTTTGGCAGTGCTCATATTCACGTTGCAGTCTTCTGTGATGGGTTCCCAGTCCTGGCCGTTGCGAGCGGCCTCGAGAACGCGAAGCTTCGTGTAGAGGGAGTAGCGGCGGTACTTAGTCGGCATCTGCACTGTAGAGTCAAACGAGAAGTGAGAAGTGACAAATGTGGAGCGTGGAGCGTGAAGAGAGCCTTCGGACGTATTGCGCGACCATTTCCTCGCTGGGTTCGCTTTGGGCACGTTCATTGGCGGATTAAACAGACTGAAGCGCGTGTTGGCGGAATCCTCAAGCGAGTTGAGCGCGAAAGCGCGCGAAACTTGGGCACGAACGTGCTTCTGCAAAGGCGAGAATGATTGCATCTTTGGTAAGACTGTGATAACGAATTATCTTTAAGTATGCTTGTCGATGGTTCCTGAAACAGGGCAAGAGCTACGCTTTGTTTCTTAGCATACACAGTATGCGCGTAGTGAGGAAGCGTAGACTTAAAGTTTGTATGTAAGATAGAAATCCGTGGGCTCGCGTATTTCTAAAAGCAAACACTTAGGACTTTAGATCAAAATAGACAACTATATTGAATGGCTGCCCGCCGCGTGGCGGGCTGACCATATCTTTACGCTAAACCCTCTTAAGATGATATCTATTTGAATGAAATGCATGAACATGATTGGCTGAAATGTAGCCCTTTCAACCAATAGTTGTGCGCCTGAGCGCCCGTCAATGATAGTTGCATTGACGGCTGCTCGTATTGTTGGTCGCTAGTGTGTGGGACACACACACTAGTGGGTTTGCGTGTACTAGTGTACCCCGGGTACGCTATCCTGTGTAGCCCCGCTACACCACCCCTCTCTCAAAGTGCGAATATCTCATTCGGGAGGTAACGGTGACCACGATCTCTTCTGTGGTCACTTTTCGTCTGCTTCATTTAACGGAGAAGACACTCACGCTCATTTCGCAATGAGCGCGTCAAGTCCCGAGTCCCCGGAGCCCCAAGGCTCCCGAAAGTCCCAAGACCTCCGCATCCGGTGGGGTTCCCCATCGGGTGGCAAGACACTGTCAGTGCGTGAATATCACGCACTACAAGTCGAGAGAGAGCGCTCTCGTAAGCGCGAGAGCGCTAAGCAAGTCGACGCTACCGTCGCCAAGGCAACCCGTTCCTTCGGGGCGGGTGATTCGACTGTCGCACAGCCTGCGAAGGCTGCACACACCACGTTCCCTGGACGTGATGATGATGAGGTAGACCCTGATCTCATTCTCGATTACGGCAGTGACTGTTTGGGACGAAGAGGAACACTCTTCGCCTGTGAAGGACAAGCCTGCTGTGAGCAAGCCTCTTCGCGAGAGGCCGTCGCCGGGCTCTCGTCGTCAACGTGAAGACTCTCCAGAAGATGGCGAGGTCGTGCAGCTTAGCGTGCACGGTCTGAGAGCAGTGGACCCGCGGAACCTCCATCCGCGGGTGTTTCTTCTTCCGCCCGGGCATCCCTGCCTGCTGGGCGCAACGCGGCTCAGTCTCAGGGAGCGGAGCCGTGGAAGCTTTCATCGGAGCGAATTCATCGCCTCCAATGGTCCGACGAAGGTGGCAAGGGCACACCTTGTGCTCTCTTCCAAGTCGACACCATCAAGGATGATGATGTCGTGATGGCGCTCGTCCTCGCGGCCGGCTCCGATGAGCGACGCAACTACTATGCGTCGCTGTACCTTGCTCTTCGCCACTACAAGGGCGTGCGCCATAGCGCTAAGAGCAATGTCTCTGAGACAGTCGCACTGACTCAGGGCTGGAACCAGTTCGTTACGAACTGGATCAAGGATGCTGCTGCTTTCCGAAAGCGTCTCGAAAGCATGCGTGAGCGCTATTATAGACATAATAGCGCTGGCAAGGCTACCCGCTTGCACGAACTCAGTGCAAGCGCTGGTATACCTTGTGCCGTTCCCCGTGGAGAACGGTGTCCAGTCTGTCCACCCAATGCGGACAGACTGCGTGAGAATGAAGTCGACGGCTACCCGACGATACGAGTACCCAGTGAAGTCCGAGATTGGCGTTTTACTGTCTTCCCGGATGCCGGGAAAAGAGCACCCCGCCTGATCCCGTTACGCGCCTTCCCGACCCCGGGGGCGTGGGGTGGTACACTGTCGAGAGGAGACCTAGTCTCTGCTCGGGCGGAGGTGGTGGCGGTCTTCGTTCGCCATCACCATTTCCGGAATATCCCTCACGAGGATATTCCGCGGTTCCCACGAGTCGCGTTGGGGAGGGTATCCTCTCCAACGACATCGAAAACGACGCTGACCTTGGTCAGTGCGTGGCTCCTGGTGAGCTACAATTCGCTCGACAATCCAGCGAATTGAGCCGTCGGCAACCCGCAAAGGTGCCGGCGGAGGGGAGACCTCGTCGCTTCGATCAGCCGCTTGAGGCTGATCAGACCTTCCAGCAACTGGCGGCTGACTATGCTGCCTTCCGCCGTGAGGCTTGGAAGACGATCGCTGAGCAAAGTCAGCTGATCTCGAACCTCTCCGCGAGTGTCCGCTTCTCGCGAGACAGCGGGTGACGCGCTGTCTCGAGTCGAGGACGTCGAGAGGAAGTTTGCGAAGCTCGTTGAGAGCGTTCGCATGCGTCGCTCGCGCTCTGCGCGCGAGCGCGAAGGTGACGAGTCGTAGCTCGACCATCACGCTTCTTCGTGCCCATGTTGGATGAGCGCGCGGGCGTATCATGCTCATGATACGCCTTCAGTCGCCCGACATAAAACTTCGGGTGCAGTTTCATGCTGGTTGGTATGTCCAGCGTGTAGGCTGTGCCTTGGCGATGCAAGACACGAAAGGGGCCGATGAAGCGTGGAGCAAGCTTGCTTGCTCCAAAGTCCGAGACTGCATGTCTAGCCAAGTTTTGCGTAGACAGTAAAACTAATGAATTCATTTTGAACTCACTGATGTTGTTGCGTGACTTCTTGTCAGCGTTCATCTTCTGTCGGTCGACAGAAGATGCAATAGCATCATCGACAAACCGCATGACGGCTTGTCGATTCTGCACGAAGTCTTTCGCATCGACATTGGTCGTGTCGACCGATGCGTCCTTGTCCGCTATCGTGCCCTGCACGATGCGCTCGTCATCTTGAGTGTCCACTTGGGGTGTGGACACGTACTTGGTCACAGCAGTGACGTCGCCCTGCGTCGTCACTGTATCATTTGGTTTCTGGGGTTCGACTCCGAGTCGAACACGTCATCTTGCGTCACGTCTGCTCCCGGAGCAGGCGTGGGACGGGTCGTCGCTTGTCCTTTCGCTCCCGGAGCGAAAGGTGCTTGGTCTACTTCCTTCGCTCCCAGAGCGAAGGGTACTCGGTCGTCTTGTTTCGCTCCCGGAGCGAAAGGTACTTCGTCGTTGCTTGTAACTTCCGTGCCCGGCACGGAGTGTTCTCGAAAGCGCCTGCACCCGGTGCAGACGCAAAGCATACTCTCTTCTGGCGCGTGGCACTACTTGTCACGGCGTTCAGCTTTTCATGTGGGCGTGGCTCTCTCACCGATCCCCCCAGCTGTCACCCCGCCAGGCATGGCAGGGACTGGTGGGTGCCGCATGGCATTCACGTAGAACGGTGTGTGCCCGTAGAGGCATCCACCGAGTTGTTGATGGCAAACTCTGCCATCGGCAAACAGTCGCTCCACTCGGTGAACGAGTGGGCGTAGCTCTTGAGGATGTCACCGAGCACGCGATTCACGCGCTCGGTCTGACCATCCGTCTGCGGGTGGTCGGCTGTCGACATCGACAGCCGAGTACCAAGGAGGCCGAATACCTCCTTCCAGAACGCGGCCGTGAACCTTGGATCACGGTCGGACACTATCTCACGGGGCATACCGTGAGAGCGAAGATGAGCTCCACAAACAGACGTGCCGTCTGTTTGGACGTGACTTGGCAGGCACCGCAGCAAGATGAACCATCTTGCTGAAGCGGTCGACAAAGACGACCACTCCAGTCCGACGCTAGGCATCGGGCGGTAACCCGAATATGAAGTCCATACTGATGGACTCCCAACACACTGCCGGTATCGGCAGAGACTGTAGCGGTGCTTGTGAAGCCGGCGTCGGCTTCACTCGGCACGCCTCGCAAGCACGGACGTTAGGGTGGTATGGTGCACTTGCACCATGGTGCACCATGCCATGATGCAGCAGTAGCGTGACCATGGTGCACTTTTGAACTTTCATCTATAACTTGATTAGCCCCAACACTAAAGCTAACGCTAATCGGATCGCTGCCGACTAAAAAATGTAGCAAATATCTTCTCTTAACTAAATCTCATTAAACCCATGCATCAATGCGGTTCTGCCAGCTATCCTCTGCACTACTGCTGTCTTCTGTCTCGCTCCCGTCCGCTGCAGATCTGGTCAAGCTCTCTGTACTAGTTTGGCTTTCAAATGAAGGCTCAAACGATTCATCTACGTCCATGGGTTCGGTCATGTCGGTGTCTGCGTCACCGCTCGTAGAATTGTCCATTGCATTCTGATCAGAAGGCCCCGTGTCCATTGCGTGCACAGTTCTGAAAGAAACGTCAGATATTGCATCCTTATCCCCGTGATTGGCGTAGATGAATGATAATTTATCCACCTTATCACAACTAAGACCGTTCCTGATGCTCGAATGAATTAAACCTTCGATACTCCAGCAGCACTCAGTAACTGCTTGCTTTTGTCACTAAGTAATCTCTTGTTGTCGCTCTTCCTCGACCATAAAGGCTGTCCAAAACTCACGTTTCTCAGGAGGTATCTTGCTACAATTCTTCAGGACATGGCTCGACATCTGCCGACTAGGCTGTGCTTTGGTAAACACCTCGCGACAGTGAATGCACTTAGCGTCATGCCGCCCTCCATCAGGCCTCTCGACCCTGTGAAACTCGGCCCACAACTTGTGCAGAGGGCTGGAGTTGAGCAACTCTAACATTCGAATAACAAGGTTTGTGGAATTACACGCCCTAGCCTGCACCATGGAGGCATGGTGCACATGGTGCAAGTGCACCATACCACCTTAACAGACGTACTTGCGGATCCACTTGTACTGGCGAGGCCAGTACAAGTCACGCGAGAGAAGAAGGTACGTCTTCTCTCGACCCGGATGCCCAGCCGATGGGCCATCGTGATACTCGAATATGATCCGCAGGCGCAGATCATAATCAGCAGGGACGACGATGCGAGCGACATCGTCGTCAGCTGCACTGTATAGCAGCAGCCGTCGTGTGCACTATACCGGTGCACACGGGATTTCAGATGTGGAGGCAGCGCGCGATGCGCGCTGTCAGAAGGTGCCTCCACATAGGTCAGCAATCGCTTGGCGTCGCGCCAAGCGAGTACGCCTTGCGCACATCGTCAAGCAGCGACAATGTGGGCACACTGCTGCGTTTAATGTCAATGGCATTGACGTCAACTACCTTGTAGTTGTAATCCGGCCGACGCGACAGTGCGTCGGCTACCACATTCAACCTTCCAGGTTTGTACTCAACCTGGAAGTTGTATTCAGCGAAGAATGGCAGCCACCGTGCTATACTTTGGGAGAGATGTGGTGACTTTACGACCGTCCGTAAAGAGGCGTGATCGGTGTAGATCACGAAGGGTCTATCTCCGAGGAGATATACACGGAACTTGGCTAACGCATACTTCATGGCAGCTCCTTGTCATGTACTGGGTAGTTGCGCTCAGCTTGCTTAAGCTGCGAGACTGATAGCAGATCACACGATTACGTCCTTCGTGATCGTACTGCATCAGAGCGCATCCGATTGCAAAGTCGGATGCGTCACACACAACGTGGAACGGACGATCTTGGTCGGCGACGGCCAAGATCGGCGCCTCGGTCAGGCCCTGCTTGACCGAATTGAAGGCCTGCTGACATTCAGCAGACCATCTCCACTCCGCGTCCTTCTTGAGGGGGCGCGACAGCAATCGAATACGCCCAGCGTAACCGTGTATGTACTTGCACAAGGACGTAGCCAACCCAAGGAACTGCCGCAATTCCTTTGCATTCGAGGGCGCAGGCCACTCGTTGATCACCCTGATCTTTTCGGGATCAGGGCGGACACCGTCCTTGCGGACAAGACATTCGAGAACTGGAATCTCGGACGCACCGAATATGCACTTGTTAAGATTTGCATATAACCTGTGCTTGCGCATCAGCCCAAGCAGTTGTCGGAGATGCTCCTTGTGCATCTCGGTGTTTGTCTTCTCGCCCACAGCCCGGCTGTGGACGAACACGTCGTCGAAGTACGTCGGTGCGAAGTCCGCACCGACCGTAATAGATGCGTTACGAATCTATTAAACGTCGCAGGGGCATTCATAAGCCCCTGTGGCATCACTAGCCACTCCCAAAGCATGCCGCTTGGGGTGCTTACCGCCGTGAGAGGAATATCACTCTCCCGCATTAAGATTTGGTAGAAACCATCTCTTAGGTCAAGAGCACTGAACACAGTGCTCTTGCTCATCGAATCGATGATGACGTCCTTCCTCGGTATCGGCGTCTGCGCCGGTATCGTCGCATTGTTCATCTTGTTAAACGCATGAACGATGCGCCATCCGCCCTCTGCCTTTTGACACAGAACGTGGGGGCACTGCGCGGGGATTTGATTCCCGCACTTGGCTCGCACGACGACGAGCTTCGAAGAACTCGTCGATGGCCTTGACTTGTTCACACGGCAGTGGCCACTGTCGCGTGACACAGTACTTCGTGCCTGACACGAGATCAATCGTGCTGAATTCCTTTATCCTGCGGAATCTCCGCAGGAACTTCGTCCGGGAATACGTCGGCGTATTCCCGAAGAACGTCGTAATAGGGAGTCGTCTTGAGCGAGTCCCAGCCCTGCTCTGCAAATCGATCCTTTTTCGATTTGGCACTGAGGCTCGTGTCGCCATCAGGGTGCCGCACGAAAACCTGCCGCAGGTCCTCGAGATCCTCTGTGATCACGACATCCTCACGGGCGGTGAGGATGCATACTTGTTCTACGCGCCTGGCGCGTAGATCCCGTGCAAAGCCTTTCCAGCTCTGCACTTCCAGCGCTGTCAACTCCGAGGCAGTGCTCGGAGGACAATCCAATGTCAACTCGTGACATTGACCCCAGAGAGTATTTGCGTCAGCGCATTCACTCTCTCGTACTCGACATCGCCCGTCGCAGGCGATGGAGGCTCGTCCCCTGCACGCTTCGGTGCAGGACGTTCTTGGGATAGGGAGGAGCGACCTTCCTGTCCGGTCTTGGTACCTTTCAGTTGTGAGGAGCTCTTCGGGCTCCTCACACCGCGAACTCTGTCAGACCCGGCCTGACAACGACCCATATCTTGTGCCTCGACGGGCCGGGCCCGTCGAGGGGTCTCCTTGAATCTTGGCTCCTCAAGCCCGGCTTGAGGAGAGATCATCTCTTGAACAGTCGCCTCGGGCCCGGCCCGAGACGGTTTCTTGGTTCTTGCCTTCGCAGGCCCGGCCTGCGAACGGTTCAATCCAAACCCGGCTTGGACGTGGGTGCGCTCCCGGAGTGCTCCCTTCAGTTGTGGTTTCGCCCGTGCCCCGGGCACGGACGAGAAAGCCTCGGAGGTCTTCTTTCTTCTTCTGGTACGCGGCGGACTTGGCGACCGCCACGCTCTCTTGGCTGGGATGAGCGAGGTTGCCCTCCCGACGTTGACAGGGCCATCGCTCACTGTCACGTTGTCCGCTGTTCCGAGGACGTTAAAGTCCTCGGCGCCGAATGGAATTATAGACTGGGCCTTCCAGTGTATCACTGGGGCATGGCATTTCAGCCTCGGCATGCCCAATATCATGTCAAACTTATCGTCTAAGTCTAAGACGATAAGGTCTTCGGTGAAGGTCCGACCTTCACAGTCAAAGCGAACAGACACAGTTCGCTTTCGTGTCTTCACGATTGCGCCTATCGCCAGGCGCACCACCAACTCGCTCCGAGGAGTCTACTTCTTCTTGGGGCACATCGCATTCAGACTCTGCAGTCGAACAAAGTTGTTCGACGCACCTGAATCGACCAGCGCGTGCATGGATCTCCCATGCACCGCAACCTCCAGGATGATCAGCCCAGCTCGACCATCCTTCCTTTCACTGCGGTGCTTGCCACCGCAGGGGATGTAGTCATCACATGTCCGACATCGGCATGTGTGACTACACCAGTAGGGCGCCCCGCCCCTACTGGCTCCCGCCGTTTTTTGGTCGTCCACGCTAACGATCACCGTTGGCACGATACGACGTACCGCGAGTAGCAGGCCTTGGGCCTGCTACACTCGCGCGCGTAGTGGCCGGTATTTCCACACTGGAAACACCGCTGCGTTCTTCGACGCGGATCCGTCTGCTGCCTGCCAGCAGACGCACTTGATAGGTCCATGGGTTCTGGACCGCCCATGGGCCTCGGTCGCGGACGCGGCGCCCCTGGCGTGTCCGCGTGAAGTTTCGCTTGATTCAAGCTAAACTCTTCTTGCGATGCAAGTCAGATGGCTTGCTCGAGAGTACTCGGGTACTCTCGGAAGAGATAGCTCTTCACAGGCCCATCTCTAAGTCCCTTCATGAAGGTTACAACTTGTGTCGCCTCATTAATGGGGTGGTTCACGATACTTGACACCAAGTATCGAGCCTGCTGCGCATACGCAAGTACGTCGCGCTTGCCTTGCTTCAGGTCGAGGAACTCTGCCCTCGACCTGAACTCCGACTCGGGAGGCTCAAACGCGAGTTTGAGCTCTTCCTTGAACTCTTCGTACGTGCTCCAGCACGTACCGTTCGTAAGGCGTCTGCCATACGCCCAGTGTCTAGCACGTCCTGCTAGACACGACATCGCGTAAGCGACTTAACCAATAGCTGTGCGCCTGAGCGCCCGTCAATGATATTTGCATTGACGGCTCGTAATGTTGGTCGCATAGAGTATGTGTCCCACGCACACTAGTGGGTTTGCGTGTATTAGTGTACCCCGGGTACACTATCCAGTGTAGCCCCGCTACAGTTCCATTCATATTGAACTTGCTCTTGGCCGATTCGGATTTGCTGTTGAGCAAACTGCTCTAGCACTCGCCTAATATCATTTGCTCTTGGCCATTCTGGACTGGAAAATGTGTACTTTTCCCGTTTGACCTTGAAGGCACGCTTGCAGTGAGTTGACCTCAACTTAGTATTGCTTATTTTAGCCAACATGTAACAGAGTGTCTGATTGTGCGCTTAAAGTGAGAGGTTCTGAGCCCAAGACACGTGAAGCTCCACGAGTCAACCCTCTAGAGCCTCGCATTCTCGCTGGTGATGGCGGAAACAACGTCTGGTGCAGCTTCACAGTCGGTGACGTCTTCTGCGGATCACGTAAACGCTGCAAATATTTTACCGGGTGCTGTGGTGACTGGAGCTGGGGACACGACGACTGTGTTTGCTACGACTACGACTGCTACGACTGCGGCTGCGACGACTGCGGCTGCGACGACTGCGGCTGCGGCGACTGTGGTTGTTACTGTTGCTACAGCTCCTAGTGAAGTAGTGACGACGGTTGGGATCGGCATGATTGGTAGGTTCACATTCCCAGGAGGAGGAGTGTCGTCAGCAGCTACATCGGTAGTGACATCATTTTGATGACTGGCTTTGCTGCTTCCACACCAACCGAGTATGCAGCTAGTATGTCGGGCATGTAGTACGGATATTATGGCGCATATCCGGTCCCCTTCATGCCATTTCCTGCTTACCAAAGTACTTGGCATTCTGGGAGTGTTGTGCCGACATCTCAAACAAGCCGTCAGTTATGAAGGGACGTTTTGATCTGTACGACGTGCAATTAAAGACGTTTCTGACCAGATTGGGACTTTGGGGGTAGTTGATGGTAGTGATTCCCGTCCTCTGTTTGATGTTCAAGCACAAACTGCATTTGAAGCTCGTGATAATGCTGCGAGCGACGCAATATTGCGTGGAGTGCCAGAGTCAGATGCAGAGATGATCTGTCACGAGGCTTCTGCTAAGGACATGTGGATCCGCTTTGAGAACAAGCAGGCCAAGCGCGAGTATGCCAACTACATATTTGCTCGCGAGCAGCTCTACTCGAAAAATACACTCGTGACATGAATATTGGTGATTGGTTGAGAGAGATGGAGTTGCAGAAGAGAGAGCTTCAACACTATGGCAAGCTCATTAGTGATGAAGAATTTGCTGAAATTTTGCTGGGGAACGTGTCGAGGACGCACCGTGAGGTTGTCCACCAGTTCTCTCTCACGCCATTATGCTGTACTTGCTTTGCCGGGGACGAAGCAGATGGCTCCTCCTTCGGCTCAAGTCATGAATGCTCTGCGAGCTGAAGACGATCTAGACGAGAAAGTCGCTGATAAATTACGTCGTGCTAGTATTGGATCGGCACAGAAAACCTCAAACAAAATTCAAGGGAAGAAGAGCACCGGCATTTCTGGCAAGGACAGTGCTGGAAATGGCACGAAGCAGCGTGGCCGTGGGCGATACGAGGCCACCAAACCAAATCAAGACGGAAAGCCAAGTAAGGGAGGCAAGGGCTGCTGGAACTGCGGAGAGCTGGGGCACTTGCGTGCTAACTGTCCAGCTGCGAAGCCCACTGACACCGTGCAGCCTGCAGTCTCAGAGTACAAGAGATGGCAAATAAGAAAAGTAGTGATGATGCCGGTGCGACGAAGAATAATGTGGATGCTCTGACGCTACGTAAAGTTGGTGCAACTGGCATTGGTGTTCGACGGCACAAGATTGGAACTACGGAGTGGGTGTTAGACACGGCGACAGATGTGCATGTGTGCACGGATTTAAAGATGCTGAACAATGCACATTCTGACCACAAGCACCTCTTCTTGGATTGCGATGGCCAGCCAAAGACAGATCGTTGTCGTTGGTGAAGTGAATGTCCGAGTGATGAATGAAGTATCCAAACGCGATGAAACGTTAGTTCGCCCTGACGTCGTTCACCCATCAACAGGCCCAGACAACCTGCTAAGTTCTAACCTACTCGAAGATAGTGGACGGAAATTGGACTTTCTACATGATCATGGGAAGCGCATTTGCTGGCTGACGAAGGACAATATGAAGTTTCTGCTGAACAAGTCGCGAGGACCGATTACAAGCTAGATCAGCTGAGATTAACGATGTACAGGCAGTCTCACAAGCTGCAACATGTACTAAAAAGTTTTTACCGATGGCATATGCGCTTTGCGCACCTTAACTATCCAGCTTTGCGTCGGATGGCAACGCACGAAGCTGCAGCTGGATTGCAGGAGCTAAGTGGTGTTACAGAGTGTTCTGGTGCACCTGTAGGAATGTGCTGGACGTGCGTAGCTTCGAAGCAAAGCGGATGTCGTACAAGACGACAACCACGACGCGTACGACGACGCCATACCAGAAGTTAATGTCTGACATGTGTTATGTTGGTATTGACACGTGTGAGGGCTACCAGCATTTCCAGCTCGTGCAAGATGAAGATTTCCGCTACGTAAGGGGACTTCTATTCAATGCAAAAGGAGAAGCGACCGATGTGGTGATCTCGCATGTGGTGTGGTTACTGGCACAAGGCTACCATGTGGACGTGCTTTCTTCAGACCATTTGCTTAGAATTCGGAAAGCTTTCGTATACTGAATTTGTGAACTGGTGACGTGCAAGAACAATGATCTGTGGAGTTTGATGAACATTGTTCGAACACTGGGAACATATCTCAACTGCTATACAAAGGAGCACTTTGTGTTGGCTAAGGGTGTCCTGCGCAGCATGCAGGGTACGCGTAACTATGGACTAGTGTGGTCCAAGCCAATGACGCCGAGCAGCAGCTAATAGCTTGCGCGGACGCAGATTTTGGAAATGAAAAGATGACCGCCGCTCGATCACAGGGTATGTATTGCAACTAAATAGTTGTACGTTTGCATACAAGAGCAAGATGCAGCCGATTATGACGGATGACACGTGTAGTGCCGAGTTCGTGGCTGCCAGTGAGTGCTCTAATATGATTATGTGGACGCACAATTTGTGTGTTGAGCTGAAGATCAGACGAACCAAGAAAACTATTCTCTACGAGGACAACCAAGCTGCGATCCAATTGATCAAGGAAGTAAGCAGTGGATACAAGGTCAAGAGTGTGGATCTGAAGTTTCACAAGATTCGCGACTTCGTGGAGCGGAGTGTCTTCCAGGTGAAGTACTGCCCAAGTGAAGTAATTTTCGCTGACATCTTCTCCAAGCCGCTCGGTCCGCAGCAGTTCTGCAAGCTACGCGAATGACTAAATATGTTGTCCGTGTCTGGCTACAAGTAATTACACACGCAATCAAGTGGCTACACTTGGAGGTTTCAACACGAATTGGGAGTGTAAAGTATTGAGCTACGGCAGTTGGGTTCTGTCGTGTTCCTGCTCTACTTGCCCCCGTTTGTCCTTGAAGGCACGCTTGCAGTGAGTTGACTTCAACTTAGTATTGCTTACTTTAGCCTATATAACGGAGCTCTGCGCTCAACGCAGAGCTCTCGCAATCCCAAATACGCTGAGTGGGCGAACGGTGTCTGATTGTGCGCTTAAAGTGAGACAAGGGCGACTATCCCACTGCCAGTCAAAGGCATCTTGCCCACGGGGCTCAGAAGATGATCCAGCTTGCGCGCCTTCAATTGCAACCTGTGATTTCAGCTGAGGTTGAGAAGGCAGCAGCGCAGAAGCTGTCAGCTCACTTGGGTCTACCCCACTCTGAGCTGCGAATTTGTCCGCACAAAGGCGGATAAGGTCGTCAGCCCCAAATGTTGAATTGCAGGCTGTGCAGTTAGCCGTGGTCTTCATACGTTGGGATTTAAGCGGTTTCTGAAAGGCTCTCGCGTCAAAGGTTTGTGGATTGAGCGTGCGCTGCCGCAGCTGGGGCAGTTCAATTGGAAACGAGGAAGTCGCGATGGATTAAACGTACTGGATAAGTCGTCGACGCACAACGGTTGACTTGCAGGCGGCGTAGTAGTCATCAACTGTTTCCGCCATTCCCTGAATCTACACGAACATGTGCGCATGTAAATTACCAATAGATCATTGGGATTCCGTTAATGAAAAGAAAACTGTCGTCACGCCAAAGAGATCAGTGCCAGGCTTCCAGCAATTTTTCTATGCATCCCTATTCAGCACGACTTCCACGAGCACTTTCATAATGCAATCGAAATACTGAGCACACGCGGCAGGGCTGGTGGTAGCCACCTCTCCAAGCTTAGCTTTTGTGTATTATAGGCATTATGCGACAGTATCGCGGCCGCTTTCAAGTAAAGCATCAGTTATATCGCCAGCAAGATTTGCCGCTCGATACGTAGCACTGCAATCAGGGGTAATCGTAGAAAATATGGCAGGCTGCCCAAAATGCAATTGCATCGACACCACCTGGACTTTCTGAAGTCACACAGAGCTACAATGGACTTCGAAGCAAACGAGGTCACGTACAAGGAAGCCTGAAAACGAGTAGTGATACCATTCCGGACGTTCGAGAAAAGGGGAGCACCAAAGTAGCAATGGTGCGCATGGTGGGACGTGCACGATTGACCAGGTGCGCAGTTAATCCTATTGAAGTGGAGGTGTTAGCTCCATACGGTGAAGGAGACATCATGATACCGGCAGCAAACGGTGGGGTGAGTAATGTTGGCGGCTACGGTGACGGAGGCACGTGACGGACGTGCGTGGATTCCGGCCATTAATGTAGGCGGCGACATGGCCAAGCTACCACCTGGGAACGTGTTGGGCACGTGTTTTTTTTTGATAAGGGCATGGCCGCACTCGAGTTGAATGGAGAGTTGTTATGTGAACATGTAGGCGAGACGAGTTAGGTAATTGCTAGACACCCTTGGACAACGAAGCCGAAGTGAACATTGGTAAGAAGGATGAGAGTGCCAGAACATTAGTGCTGAAAATGTTGAGAGCGTACCGCAAGGTGGCGTCGAACACGGGCGATTGTCCACCCGCGACGGTGTTAGACGTAGAGCACCACATCGATACTGGCAACAAAGCCCCAGTGATGCTGAAACGCAAAGGACAGGCGCAGACCTCGTCTGCGCCTCAATGATGCCATCATTGAGGAGAACGGGCGCAAGATGTTGAGAGCCGGTGCTATTGAAGAAGGCAACGGAGCGTGGTTTTTCCGCTGTCCTGGCTCGCAAAAGGACGATTAAGTAAGGTTTTGTGTTGACTACACATCGCTCAACAAAATAACCAAGACGGATGTGTACCCACTACCCCACATTGACGAGACGTTGGATGCGTTAGGTGGTGCATTACTCTTCACAACGTTGGAGATACGGACAGGATACTGGCAGATCAAGGTGGCAAAAGATGATCAAGATAAGACGGCGTTTACGACGAAGCAAGGCTTGAATCGGTTTATTTGGATGGCATTTGGTTTAATGAACGCGCCTTCGACGTTCCAGATAATGATGCACGGTGTTTTGCGTGGACTGAATTGGGTGACGTGCTAGGTGTATTCGGACGACATCGTGATATTTACACGAGATGGCATTGAACGACACGTAGTGGAAGTTGCTAGTGTACTAGAACTACTATCAGCCGCAGGACAGAAACTTAAGATGAAACAGTGCACGTTTGCAGCCCGATCTGTGAAATACGGAAGAGCCTTCACCATAGTGATGGATCACTCAGCATTGAAGTGGCTCATCACATAACCTAATCCGACGGGATGAGTACATATGGTCGCTGACGCTGCAGGAGTATGAAGTCGAAATTATCTACCGACCAAGGACCACGAATGTGATAGCTGATGCCTTGTCGGGGGCACTCGCAGCGGTACGAGCAGCAGTCGATAAGAACAGGAGGGCAACAGAGACAACAGCTATGCGAGCGGCCGAGGGCACGAGAGGGTCAGCAGCAGTGACATCCATGCCAACGACGGAAGCAGTGCCGAACGTGACAGGGATGGTTAGAACGCCGGCAGCAGTGACGTCTACAACGCAAAGAACGAATGTGGTACCAGCAGCACGGACGACACGGGTGTCGGCTACAGTAGCAGCGACACAGACGACACCAGGAGCAGAGACACGACAACGACGGTAACGACGGCAGAAGCAGTCACGGTAGCGGTGGTAAGACCAGCAGCTCGAACGACAGATGGAGGCACGGCAAGCAAGGACGTGCAGCCCACAGCGGCATCGGCGTCGCAGCCTTCAGTAGTGAACAAGCCAGAGAACGGAGTACAGGTGCAGACAACGGGGCCATTACAAAGTGCCGCAAAACGGCGTGCAGACGAGGAAGCACGGCGACGTAACGAGCAGACATTGGCAGTCGGTGGTGGCGGCCTGCAGACTCAAGTGCCAGCGACGAAGAACGGTATAACGAGGGCTGGAACGACAGCCGGCGTTGGTGATGAACGGCTACGACCAGCGGTGGTGGTACACGGTGAAGGTGACGACGCGAAGGTACCCTCAGGGAGCAGTAAGGCAACACGGCAGCCGACGATACGAGGTTGAGACGGGCGACGGGCACCGCTCGACAGAAAATCCGAGTCAACAGCCTACAACGAAGAACAGTGACGGTGACGGACATCGCCCTGAAGCGAGTCAGGGTACTGGAACGTGGAGACGCTGGCAGACACCACATGGCCGCAACGGAGAACGACAAGCGCGGCCAGCAGCAGCAAGGACTGAGCCGACAGAGTGAACCCCAGCAGAGTACGGATGTGACCATGTAGTGAAGCGATAGGTAGTAAGCCGAAGCTAGCAAGGAAGCAGGAGACGCACGTACAACGATGACGCATGTAATTAAGCAGCACGAGGCGCAGAAAGCAATCCAACGCACGAGACTGAAGTATCGATGCAATTAACCGATGATGAGATCGTCAAGGCGCATGACCGAAGTTGATTGGTGCAGAAGTTGATGAAGGGCGGGCAACCATCAAGGCATGAAGGTGGTGCGTGATTTTGGACCGGTGTTGATTGAGACTCAACGAGGACGGCGTGTGGAATGACTGCCGGCCCTCTGGACGCCAGGTTTTAAGGAGTGTCGTGATTCCGTGTGTGCAGGACGTCTACATGGGCCTTACACATATTCGAGGATAGCTAAGTCGTATTGGTGGCCAGTATGCAGAGAGAAATATGACGCTGTGTGAGCAGCTGACAAGAGTGCGGGAGCGGGAAAGTGAGAACAAGAGAAGTGATCCCGCCTTTACGCAGCTTTCCAGGAGGAGACGTCGGCGACAGGTGGGTGTTGGACATGGCAGGCCCATTTCCAGTGGCGGACGGTGGTACAATATACGTAATAGCGACAGTCGAGTATGTAATGCGCTATGCGGTAGCAACGGTAGTCAATACAGCACACAGCAGAGAGCGTGGCAGTGTTTTTATGAATGAAGTGGTGCTACACTTTGGACCATTTTGGGAGTTGTTGACAGACAGAGCTGACAGACAGTGTCATCGCGCAGTTGGTGATATTGCTACAGGTGATGCAAATTAATCCGGTGCCTTACCGACCCCTGATGATCGGACTCGTGGAAAGATTGCATAGGACATGGACGGATTGTGTCACGATGTGCTTGACGGTTGAGAGTCAAAGCGATTGGGACCTGTAGGGTGCAATTCGCAGTGCACGCCTACAATTCTGCAACGCATTCGACAGTGTTGTTGACGTCCAACGAGTTAATGGTGGGTCGGTGATTGCGACCACCAAACGAGCCGATGCGAAAGACGGACGTCACAGAAGCCGGCGAGCTTACGGACTACCACAGCAACCTATTAGCATCGATGGAGAGCAGTAGGACATGAGCGGAGCGAGGACGTAAGAAAGAACAAGACCGGCAGGTCAAGTACTATAACCGGAACGTAAGACTGCGAAGGGAGTGGAAAACTGGTGATCGAGTGTGGTTGTATCGGTCACCGCCCGAGGTCCGAAGGCGACTAAGTTTGTGCACACCTGGATAGGTTCATGAAACCGGCAAGCTATGAGAATTTCCTATTGAGACGTTAGGATAAGACTGGAGCACCAGATGAAATTATAAAATAGTCGTCATTTTGGTAGAGTTATCATTATCCCGTGGCATTGTTACCGCAAGCAACCGCATATATAGCAGTGTAGTTGAACGATGGAGGTGAAGAAGAACTGGGCGACGATGTCGAGGCGCGACAGACGATGGTACGAGAAGCACCGGCTCCAGTTCATTCAACAGTGGCAGCAGGAACTAAGAAACGAGTACGACGAACAGTTGAGAGTGAGGAAGCACGGCGTAAGTCAGGCGGTAGGCGGGTGGAAGTCAGACGGCGACGACGACGAAATAAGGCAGGTTATCGCGTCCTCGAACACGAACTGCAAGAGATCGATGGTGGACAGCCAAAGCGACGATGGGTGTCAGTCGCACAGTACGATGAATTGTTTGACGAGGGCAGGGTCGTGGAAGACCCGGGTGTTGAGGAAGTCATGTAATGGGAGCGCAACAGCATTGCCTCAGCATGGCAGACATGATGTACAGTATCGGGATGGTGAAGGGGAGGAGTACGAAGCCCAAGATAGCTCCAGAGTGGCGAACGCGGAGGGATGTTCGCAGTCATTTAAAGTTGCGGAATCAGGGGAGGTGAGGCGGCTAAGCAGTCGCACTGAAAGGACGCAATATGGTTGACAAGCATCAGTGGTGAGAAGCTAACTTGAGAATTTGCGGTAGTAGACAGACTGGTGAACATGGAATGGAAGCCGGAGTTGGCGTTGTTGAGACGCACGAAGCAGACAGAGGTGGCGGTTGGCCGGGGTCAGTCGACAGCCCCGCTCGAAACAGTTGTTGACGGGCAGTGGCCGACGGGCAGTGGCCGACGGGCAGTGGCCGACGGGCTAGCATAAGGACGGACGAGCGAGCAAGGACAAGTGACGCGCAGAGCGACGACCGGGAGGGGCCAGTGTGTTCTCGAGTCCCCGAGTTGCGACGTTAGGGGCCATTGTGTTCTGAGTGACGAGGGCAGGCGTTGCAGAAAGACTCGCAGTGTTGGTCGCGTAACATTGGGCGTGAGTTAGGTAGTTGTTGAAAGGAAATACAACACGTTGGTGGTTGTCGTAGTTGAAGGACACCGGCAACAGTTGATTTTCTGTCGGCCAGGAAATGACTGAAGAACAGTTTGAGTGAACGGTACACTGGGGCACGACCAAACCCGGCGTCCTGGGTACTCTAGACATATTACATGTAGAATTTTCGTTGATGAGCATTACTTTGTTTCATTATGCAATTGGTAGAGCACTTCAAGCCAGTGGCTCCAACGTGTGCATATACCAGGTTGAGCAACCATAATTCCCAGGATGATTCGTCCGTGGGTAGGTGCTGATACATTGTGAAGCCGTGTGATTGACGGAAATTTTGAAACGGCGCCGAATACCCCGTTTTGATTGCAGTTTTGCCCCACACTTGTGAAAACCCCGCAAATAGGCGCAAGATGCGCCCTTGACCGCAAAAGGATTAAGACTTCATTGTATCAGAAGCGGCTGATAAGACCCCAGCTAGTTAGACTAACTGTATAGATTGTGGCCCTGTATAACAATGTTAGTTAGTGTGTAGCAAGTTTTCATGCATGTTGGTGGGGATAAACGCGTCCTTTGTTTTCCGAACCTGGGGCACTTTGGTCTGCAGCCTAAGCGGCATTACAACATTTATAGCTCGACACAGTCCAGATTTCATTACTGTTTCCTTTAACAATAGAACACTCCACGGTACCCACCCCATCAGCTGCATCATTCCGTGTCTGACGTGTTATACTTCGTGGGGTCTAAATGCCGCAATATATTGCCAGTGACGAAGGTCCAAAACGGTCAGTGGCTTTTCTTTACACGAACTTTACCTTCCCCGACACTGAGGAATTGACCAACTGCGCAAGACGTATAACTGAAGAACAAACCCACAGCGTGAACTGAAGGAAGTTGCCGCTGAGAGAAAGCAATGAAATACATCGTTCACCCTTATTATTCGTGCCATGACAATTTCTGGTGTACGACTCTCAGCCGGATATCACGTGTTTTGAAACTGGATTATCGTCATCAATATTAGAGTTTAGTAAAGACTAAATCAATCACGCAATTCAGCTCGTTTAGATCTCTCCGAAAATGCCCTCTTTTACCAGATTAAGGTGAAATTAAAGATTTTTATCAAAACATGTGGAATGATTATTTGCTGTACACGACTATATAGGTCACACGACTAATTAGGTAGAATGTAGTATTAGGGATAGAAAAGCGCGTGCATACAGTGTAATACATATCTTTTTTACATCTACAGTAAAAGCGTAATTAGTTTGTTCCACGGTAATTGCGCATGAAAATTGAAGTGCTCTGACTGTATTAGTGTGACCCACGGCAATGATGTGTACAAATAGATATTTTAACCATAATGAAACCAAGTTTAGCAATTCCGGTTCAGAAAGCAGATATAGTGTGAACCACGGTATTTTTCACTCACGCTATCCTTCACCTACGCTGTTGAATGCAGTTAACCCTTTCGCGAACCGTACCCAATTGACTTAGATGTGTATGCTATTCTGTTTCCAATGAACTTGGTACAGAACGGATCAAAATGCCCTGTATAGGATACTCACGGTACTCACGGTGGTCGTAACGATACAAACATTCGACGTACATGACAAAACACGGTATGTTCTTATTAAAAGGGAAAAAATGCCCGTTCTACTGATATATATTGGGGACCACGGGTTGGCTAACAATGCCTGGAGTAAACAAAGCCAGGGCATACAACATGTTAATGGATAAGGAACCCACAATAAAATTTAGTCTAAAGTGGTGGCTAATTCTCTTGAGCATCCTCTTCTGTGTACGTGAGCAAACAGGCAAGCGAACGGGCATTGGTGGCGATTTCGCACCATTATCCCATGGAATGGAATGACAATGGCGCGAATCGCCACCAGTGCCCTGCTCAACACCCAACGCAGACGAGCTCGCTGCTTCAGCATGTTACGTTTCTGTGATAGGCGTGATTGATATCTTACATGGCTATAATTACACGTCTATATAGAGACAAAAACGTGCAAACCTTACGTCTACCTGGAGACGTACATAAACGAACTGTAACTGGTCAGGACTACGGCCTGGACGGCATGACGAGAACGAGCAGCGACGGGCGAAGGTATTACGGAGCGGAACGGAGACCAGCGGTACGGAGGCACGCCAGCGGGCAACAGTCCGGCAAGCAGCCGCCGGTGACGGTAGCAGCCTGGCCGGCGAAGTATTGGGCGGCGTGGAACGCCAGAAGCGACGGTCGACGGGTGAGATCTTGTCGTAAATGGCGCAATGGGCGGGATCGACGGCTCAGAGGCCACGATCGCAAAGTGAGAGGCGCGTTGAAATACATCCGGTGAATGAGTGTACCCAGCGAGAGTGGGGCACGACGTAGAAATGGGCAGTGACGGCAAAGAGAGTGCCAGTCACTCTGGAATCCAACGACGAGTAAACAAGCGTGTTGCGGCTGGTCCTGAAGACGGAGGACGGAAGTGAACGGACGGCGCGGACGGCGCAAGCGGTTGGAACGAGGTCGGGGTCGAAGGACTCTAGCGGACGATTGGGTGACGCAGTGCATCGGCGCTGTCAAGCCAAGCGGACGGTCGGCGACGCGGTGCTTTGGGTACTGTCGAGCCAAGCGGTTGGAACGAGCAAGGTAGCCGGGGTCATCTGGACTGGCGTCTGGATGGACGAGCCACGTTTGTAGCTGTGCTCGAGGCAGCACGCGGTGTGGGTGGTGTCAGCGACGGTAATTGAGGCCTGGAGTGTCACAGAAGCCCGTCGAGCAGCGATAGAGGCAGTTAGCGGTGGTATCTGACGGAAGGCGTAGATCAAAGCGGACGGATGAGCTGGTAGTTGCTAGCATTGAGGCTACTTCTATTAGACTAGTAATACAAAGTAGGAACGGCACGGACGTTCTGACAGGGAAGATCAAGTTGATCTCTGACGGCCTTCAGCGAGTTGAAGTTGACAGGCATACGAAGCGGACGAATACACAGCGTGAGCTATATGATTTGCCTAACGGTCGGGCAAGATAAGTGGTCCCGTTACATGATGATCATTCATGGGCCACTACAAGAAATACGAGAGTTTCAGTTGGACGTACGGACGAAGTTACGATGGTTACGGCTACTGGAATGGAGACGATAACGATGGTTACCGCGAGAACCACGAAGTCAGGACGGCTCAAGCATGCCAAAAATAGGTCTCCAAGGAGAACCGGCCCGAAGAGCGGCAGCGACGACACGAGCGGGAGCGACGCGATGGAGCGAACGAATGAGGATAACGTCGGGCACGAGGCACTGCCTTCGGGACACGACGACGAGCCACGGGTCGCAGCGACAGGTCAGCCAGCGACGACGACGACGCCCGAACCAGCTCCAGCAGCAGTGGCGGATGACGAGCCTCCAGCGGACCCAGCGCCAGGAAGAAGGTCGGCAGCGACGCGGGCACCAGCACGAAAGCAGTTGGGACGAGGCGGTGATACTAATGCACCGGCTTCGACATAGCACGTGGCGGCCATAGCAACGGCGCTACAGCAGCTATTTGGCATTGTGGCCGGACTGCAGGAGACATCCAGCGGAGAGAGCAGCGAACATCGGCGCGATGTCGGTGATAGCGTACGCCAGCAGCGGTCGGGTCAGGTGTTGCATGGTGGTCGCAGCGGACGAGACGACGAACGCGACGATGGGCGAGGGCTAGCAGCGAGCCGACAGCGAATAATACGTCGGGAACGAGCTCGCTGTCAGCCCAGCGAATGGCGGCGGCAGCAGCACAGCCTTCACCAAGTCGGACAGTGATGGGTGCAATCAGCGATGCACCAGCGCCACCTGCTCCAGACAGCACAGCGATGGCGACGACAATCCAGCAATTGACAGCGTTGATGTCCAATCTGCAATCAGAGGTGACGGGCCATAACGCACACGGACGACGGACAGCAGGTTGAGGGACGGTACGAACGAGACCTTCATCGGATCCCCGGATGACAGCAGTTCTTTGAGTGACTCGAGCAGCGACAGCAGCTACGCCGAGAGCAGCAAGAGTAGCAGCGAAGCGAGCAGCGACGGTGAACGCGGCAATGGTGGCGGCGTTGAGGACCCCAGCAGCATCTCCAGCGAAGAGTCGAACGTACGGCACGGACGACGTGGACGGCATGAACGACGGGATCGGCGCAGGTCGAGACGGCAATGGCATGTGCGGAGGCGGAGCGCGAAGGACCTGAGCTTCCATCCTTCACCCCATCACCAAAAGAGGCAGTGTCAACGTGGGTTGAGCGAGTAGATTGGCGTCGAAGGGTGCAAAGAAGCCGGTCATGGCAAGTGGTCAGACAAGGCACTGTACTTTATCATGAACAGCACGTTAATGGAGAATGAAGCGAAGTGGTGGGTGGAGATGAACCAGCGATTGACGGATCGCAAGAGGACGTAGACCTATCTGAAGAAGGCATCACTTCGACGGTATGGAGAGAAGTTGGATAAGTCAGCTGCAGAATGGCGCGTCAGCATGCGAAGAGTGATGCCAGGTGAGACGCACGCGGATTTTGCAGCAGGACTACGGGGCGTGATAGGGCTCAACAGGTTTAATGAGAGAGTGCTGTTAGCCCAATTCTATCGGTGTCTGGACAAGACCACGAAGAAGCTGGTGAAGCAGGACCCGAAGCCAAGGACGATGAAGGAGGCGGTCGAGAAAGCGACGGAGATCGACGATCCTTTGGATAACGTGGCTCAAGGCATGATAAATATTGGGCAATCGTTGGGCGACGGCACCGAGTCGGTATGGAATTTCGATGAACGGCACCACGGGACAGACGAACGTGATCCCCGACATCAGCGGTACGGGAGTACCAACGGAAATGGTGAGCGGTGCGGACGGACGGATTGCAACGGAGGCGGAGATGGAGCATGTGGCGCTCATCACCAACCCTCAGGGAGTGTATAATGCGTATTCGGGCACCTGGGACCCTCCACCTGGATACACGTGAAACGGTAAATATCGGTACGAGCCAAAGAAGAGAGAGCGAAAGCGCTTGGCGGGCGCGCATGCCCATAGCACGCGGAAAATCTCGAAGAAATCAGCTGCCAAGTCGACAATGAAACGTGAGGCAATGGCTGTGGCGTCCAGCGGTGATGATACGGAGCCCGAACCACCGAAGAAGAAGTTCAAGGCAGCTGTGAAGCAAGCCGCGGCGAAGACCAAGCGGAGTGAGAACGCAAGGAACGGTGAAACACGCGGTCAAGCAGCAACGGCTGGACAAACACCAGCCAGCGGACGTGCTTTCAATGCGGCCAGTCGGGTCATTGGGCGACGGAATGCCCAAATGGAACGAAGTGTTACGCCTGCAAAAGGGACAAACTATGGAGCTCGAGCTCGAAAGCCCATAAAATGGGCTTTCCGACACTTGTTCATACTATTAATACATAGTGATACAGTATGCAGTTGCCAAGCAGCTCGTCTTTTGATCGAGCGCAGCGAGATGACCCTCTTTAGGAGGGGGGCATGAGGGATTCGAGGTTTCAATTCGAGCGAAGCGAGATGCCCCTTGGGGGTCAGGGGTCCAAGGGTTCATACTCGGCGAGCGCAGCGAGCATGTAAGGTGGTTTATGGCTAGGTGATAGTTTTCATGCATTTACTACAGTTCATGTTATGTTACTTTTTGTCAAAATGTCCGGTTTATGCCACCTCGAGCACCGAAGCTCGAGCTCCATAGCTTCTCCCCTGCAAAGGTTCTTACATTTTTCAAGAGAGTGCACGGACGTGGACGCCAAGGTACGCAATGACGAGTACATGCGGCAGCGGGAAGAGAAACTGAAGTCGGCGGAAAGCTAGGATCGGGCGCGGTAGTGGGATACGGCGTCCGGAGCGAAACGAGGAACCCCAGCAGATGGATGAAGTCGAGGAGACGGAAAGGTGTGAAGACGAGTCGGCACACACGGCACGAGCAACCTCCGGCGCACACGACGAGATACGAGATACGCGAGGAGTCGCTGCGCGGTTGGTGGACGACAAGGGCAGACGAGAAGCGACGACGACGATGGCGGAGTCGCCAGGGAACGAGAGCGAGCTGTGCGAAGCGGACAAAGCGATTGAGGAATATTTTAGCCTGTACAGTGAGTACCAGAAGCGGAGGCGACAACGGCGGCACCAGTATGGATAGTGCAATCTTCGACGAAGACGGTGGCGTCCAAAGTCAAGGCGATGATGGACGTGGAAGCAGCGTCACATGACAAGGCGAGAGCTGCGATATACGTAGCGACGGTGCGGCCCGCGATGGCAGCGGCACGGTATGTACGGGCGGATACGAAGGTTGTCCACGCGAAGCAACGACGATGGTGGCTCCGAGACCAGCGACCAGCGAAGTGACGGACGACGGCGTCGGACAACACCCAACTGAAGACGGCACAGGCACGGCAGCAGTGGCTCCGGCATCGGGAGCAGAGAGCAGTACAGGCGATGACGCGTCTAGTGCGCACTTGTTGGCGATGGACAAGGACGACGACGATGCTGGGCGCAGCGTGGTATAAGTGCGGCTGGCACGGCGATAGGCCCGCAAGCACACAAAACGGCAGCATAGGAAGGACGCTCAAGGAAAACGACGGAGTGCCGAGCGAGAAGTAGCAGTCGAAGTGCAACGAGTCAAGGAAGAGCAACGAGCGGTGTGTAAGCAGGCGGCAAACGACGCTCTGGCCACACTCGACGAGCGGTGACGACGGCAGCACGACCAAGGCGGTGGAGCAAGCGCGTGCCACGGTGATTCGGCGCGTGTGAGCTTGGTGAAACACCGGCGAGGTGATGCAGACGAATAGCGGTCGAGGACGACACGATGGAGTACGTGGAGGCGGACGACGGTCTGCCGACGGCAACCATGGAAGTAGCGGCCGAGCGACGGCACGTGAAGCTGGATAGCGGTGCACGCTATACGGTGGTTGGTATGGATTGGATGGAGTACGGTGACAGAGCGGCAAGCGAGGCTCCGGTGGACTACGTCGAGGGTATCGGGGGCTTCTTGGTGGACGTGGTGGGCATGTTGCGTTTTGAGATGCGCAGCGCATTTGACGAAGTGATCCAAGTCGATGCGTGTATAGTTGCGGGGTGCACGGACGAGGTTTTGATCGGCGTGGACTTTATGAAGCGGCACGGAGCCATGATGGACTTCAATAATAATGAGGTGCGCTAAGCGAAGCGGGACGAGCAGTGGTGATCCTGTTTCGGACGCATGATCGATCAAGTGGTGCACGGATTGCAGCGGTGCGAATGACGTGGAAAACGCAACTGGCGAAGTGCACGGTGACGCCGGTCGAGGTGTCAGTGACGGCTGAAGACGGAGAGACTGGTATCTTTTACCAACGAAGTACGCGGGCGCAGTGATGCTGGCGGTGACGGTGACCAAGGTGAAGAACGGGAGATCTGGGTTCTGGCGATCAATGCGAATGGCGAGCAAGCGCGTCTGTCATCTAAGAAAGAGCTCGGCACGTGGATACTTTTGGCCAGTGACGTGTCGGTGTTGGCGGTGAACGGCGAGTTGGAACGACAGCGGATTCACGTGCGGCTGGACGAGTTGGGCGGCGACGGTGACAAGCCGTTGGACAGTGAGAAGGGCGTTAACATCGGCGTGGACGACGCTGAGAGCAGAAGGCTCATTATGACGTTGTTGCGGGTGTATCGAAAACTATGGGCAGAAACGGATGATTGCCCACCTGCTACAGCACCGAGCACCGAGCTTCATATCGATACAGGCTAGGCGGCATGGATCATGCTGAAGCAACGACGGCAAGCGCAGACTGAAGATGCGGTGATCGAGACGAATGTACGTAAGATGTTACAGCGGGCGTTATCGAAGAGAGAAACGGAGCATGGGGTTTATCGGTGGTGTTATTAGAAAGAAAGACGGTGAAGTGCGCTTTTGCGTTGACTATCGAGCACTTAGCAAAGTCACACGGATGGACGTATACCCTTTGCCTCGGATCGACGGGAGTTTGGAGGCGCTCGGAGGTGCGATGTTGTTTAGCACGTTGGATTTAAAGGCGGGCTATTGTCAAATTCGGGTGGCGGAAGGCGACAAGGCGAAATGGCAGCGGGAGGCGTACGTCAGCAAAGTGAACAGCGCAGCGGAGGCAAACTACGGCATCACCGTGTTGGAATGTTTGGCAGTGGTGTGGTCGATAAAGCTCTTCGACCCTTTTTGTACGGCAGGAGGTTTACTATAGTGACCGATCATTCGGCCCTGAAATGGTTGATGACGAGTCCGAACCTCACGAGCAAACTGCATCGGTGGGCGCTTACTCTCCAGGAGTTTGATTTTGAAGTGCAGTATCGGTCGGGTAGCACAAATGTGGTACCGGATGCGCTTTCGAGGGCTTCGACGGCAGCGACGGTGCTAGCAGCGGTTGGGCGACGGCGGCGGTCGAGGCAGCGAGCAGCCGCAGCGACAGCGGATCCGGTGACGACGGTTGGCGGCACGACAAAGGACGAGACGGCACGAGCCGGCACTACCACGATGATAGCGGCAACGACGGATGGAAGATCGGATGTTGCGGTGGTACAGAACTCTTACGACGAGAGCACCAGCGGCACGGATGACGTGGCTGACCAACGGACGAGAACGATGGGGGTAAACAAGCCATCGACAGCGAGGACGGCACCAATTGCAAGTCAGAGGACGTCGAATGATGAGAGTGAGCGACTTTCGGTCGAGGACGAGACGGCGAATAGTCCGGCGCGAGATGGACAAGCGAGTGACAAGCGACGAGACGATGCCGAAGCGACTGAACACGTGGATGAGGCGCCGGCGGCAGCAGACGAACCGACAGTTCACAACGAGGGTGAGCAGAATCACGGCGGCGAGGAGCGGTCGACAAAGCGGCAGCAGGGCCCCTTGACTCGCGGGGCGAAACGACGAGCAGAAGGAGCTCAGCGACGTGTCGAGGAAGAACGGCGGCGCGTTGCAGCGGCGCAAGCGGTTGAAGCACAGCACGACGACGGACATACTTTTCTGGACGGACGAGCAGTGAAAGATGCGGCGAGGACAACCGTTACGACGGAACCGGCAAAAAGCCAGCGCTGGTGAAGGTACACCGCACGGACGGCGTGACACGGAAGAAGCGATGTACTGTGACGTGGGCGGCTTCGGTGGAGCAAGACATAAGCGAAAAGAAGCCACAAGGGCCTACAACAAAGCGAGACACGGCAACGAAGAAGTGTGGAGACGCTCGGGCAAGCGATAAGGCAACGGGTGTCGAAGGCAAACGGCAACAGGAACCAACAACGGACGGCTCCGGCAGCAGCACGGGCGATATGACGGAGAAACGAACAGCGAGCGTACGAGACCAAGAGGTACGAAAGCCAGCGACGAGCAGTGTGGCAGGGTCGAAGCGTGAGGCGGCTACGCCACCACGGGCAACGATGGTCAGTGGTGGTGCGGCAGCAACGAAGAAGAAAGCAGCGGTTGGATACGAGAAACGAGACGATCGGGAGGCTGAAGCACCACGAGGTGCAGCGGCGAAGCGCAAGGCGGTGAAGACGCCACGGAGTGACGGTCAGGAGCAGATTGGTCCCAGAAGAGGTAGACAAGCGGCGGATGCGTTCGAAGGACGACAAGCAGCAGCGACAGGGGACGAACTGGGTCTCAGCTTGACGAGACGAAGCAACAAACGAGGAGTCGACACTGCAGGTGACGGACGAGCAAACTTGGCGAGGCGCAGGCAAAACGTCGCCTAGTGCAGCGGTTGGTCGAGGGGCGTGTGTCGAGGCATGAAGGTGACGAAGCAGTTCGGATTGGCGTTGAGTGAGATAGCGAGTGGGCTATTGCCTCCAGCGTTATGGGCGTCGGCGTTCAAGAAATGCAACGACTTGGTTTTGGCGGGGTATTTATGAGCTACACACACGTACGCGAGAATTGCACAAGTGTACTGGTGGCCCAACCTACAGCGAGAAGTAAAGCGGTGGATACTTGGGTGCCAAGAATGTGGAAGTCGGAAGGCGTAACCAAGCGAAGTGGTGCCACCCCTGCGGAGTATTCGAGGCGGCGATGTTGGAGATCGGTGAGCACTTGATGTGGCGAGTCCTTTACCAACAACGGATGGTGGACAGTGCAACGTCATATCGGCTGTCGAGTATGTGACGAGATAAGCAGTGACAAGGACGGTAGAGCAGCATACAGCGGAAAGAGTGGCGGTTTTCCTTATGAAAGAAGTTGTATTGATAGTTGGACCTTTTCGGGAACTTCTGACGAATGGAGCGCCTGAGTTGGCGGGCAGGGCGATTGAGCAGCTAGTGATGATGTTGCTGGCTAAGCAGATTAACCCAGCGCCATATCGGCCACAAATGATTGGATTAGTAGAGCGATTTCATCGGACGTGGAGGATTGCGTTGCTACTTACATGCATTCGGACGAACAGCGAGATTGGGCAGGGTGGGTTGACTTTGCGGTCTACGCATACAATTCCGGACGACACCCGACAGTGTCGCTCTCCCCAAACGAGTTAATGATGGACAGGCGATTGAAGAGTCCTAATGAGCTACTGCGCAAGACGAGTGTATCAGAGGCGGGCGAGCTGACGAAGTATCACGGGAGGTTGCTGACAGCGTTGAAGAGCAGTCATGAGTGTGCGGAACGGGCGAGAGCGCGTGAACAGCAGCGTCAGGCGAAGTACTAAAACCGGAAGGCGAAGCGAGGACGGTCGTTTTGATCGGGCGATCGGGTATGGATGTATCGGCCCCACGTGGGCCGAAAGCAACAAAGTTTGTGCATCAATGGATTGGACCGATAAGAATTGTGGAGCCAGCGGGCTACGACAACTACCTTATCGAGTGAGAAGATCAGGACGGCGAGATCGAGTAATTTTTGGCGCATGTGTCATTTCGGGTGACCTATTATTATACAGGCTGAGATGCTGAAACGAGCGGCAGCAGATATTGACGCGCAGTTAGAACTTGAAGGCACGGTCGAATGGCAAGCGGATGTCGAGGCGACAGGAGAAGCTACTCGAGCAACGACTGCTCTTGTCTACGCGGCAACAGCGGCAAGCGGCGCAAAGCGAAGTCGAGGTGCAGTGGCGAGTACAACGGAACGCGAAGACGCAACAACGCTGGACAATACGTGTTGGAGTACGAGTTACGACCACAGCTAGCCGTACAACGCGGACGTGCAGCGGACGACAGCGGAGGACAATGGGTGTCCGTCACGGAGTATGATCGAATGTTCCAAGCCGCTAGGGTCGTGGAAGCCCCGGAGTGAAGAAGGCGTGTAACAGGTCAGGGCTACGACCTGAACGGCATGACGAGAACGAGCAGCGACGGGCGAAGGTATTACGGAGCGGAACGGAGACCAGCGGTACGGAGGCACGCCAGCGGGCAACAGTCCGGCAAGCAGCTGCCGGTGACGGCAGCAGCCTGGCCGGCGAAGTATTGGGCGGCGTGGAACGCCAGAAGCGACGGTCGACGGGTGAGATCTTGTCGCAAATGGCGCAATGGGCGGATCGACGGCTCAGAGGCCACGATCGCAAAGTGAGAGGCGCGTTGAAATACATCCGGTGAATGAGTGTACCCAGCGAGAGCTGTGGGTCATGACGTAGAAATGGGCAGCGACGACAAAGAGAGTGCCAGTCACTCTGGAATCCAACGACGAGTAAACAAGCGTGTTGCGGCTGGTCCTGAAGACGGAGGACGGAAGTGAACGGACGGCGCGGACGGCGCAAGCGGTTGGAACGAGGTCGGGGTCGAAGGACTCTAGCGGACGATTGGGTGACGCAGTGCATCGGCGCTGTCAAGCCAAGCGGACGGTCGGCGACGCGGTGCTTTTGGGTACTGTCGAGCCAAGCGGTTGGAACGAGCAAGGTAGCCGGGGTCATCTGGACTGGCGTCTGGATGGACGAGCCACGTTTGTAGCTGTGCTCGAGGCAGCACGCGGTGTGGGTGGTGTCAGCGACGGTAATTGAGGCCTGGAGTGTCACAGAAGCCCGTCGAGCAGCGATAGAGGCAGTTAGCGGTGGTATCTGACGGAAGGCGTAGATCAAAGCGGACGGATGAGCTGGTAGTTGCTAGCATTGAGGCTACTTCTATTAGACTAGTAATACAAAGTAGGAACGGCACGGACGTTCTGACAGGGAAGATCAAGTTGATCTCTGACGGCCTTCAGCGAGTTGAAGTCGACAGGCATACGAAGCGGACGAATACACAGCGTGAGTTATATGATTTGCCTAACGGCCGGGCAAAATATGTGGTCCCGTTACACTACTAATACAGGCAGGAAAACCGGGTGTGTGTAACTGTCTTGATTTCACTATATATTAAGCGTTCACCTACACATCTTTTTATATAAATATCCACGAAATGTATATGATACAATTTCTCGCAAGTTGCTTCTTATACAGTGTTTTAAACCTTCCATGTGAATATCCTTTTGTGGTTACGATTCGAGCGCAAAATCCTCTCTCTCTCATTCAGAGAAAGCGGGGGCGCGGGAAAAATGACACGCAGCGTGAAGCGCACCTCAGATCAACCGGCCAGGAACCCAGCGAAGCGTCGACGAGGAGACCAATACACTATTAATCCTGATGACGAGTATGTATATGCGGTTTTGTTTAAAGAAGCTTGGGATGTTCTTCGTGCTGCAGGATGATCAGATAGACCACCGCCTCGACGAAGACTGGACACTCGTTATAGGTACATTCGCCCAAGTGTAAACCCTGCTGGCAAAGCAGGTATCGACTACGTTTTGGGTGAGGCGGGTGTAGTTTTGGAGTACATGATATATACATCCGCTGGCACCGGTGGTGCTGCTGACGTTGGACGAGCCGGCGAACACGATGTTGTGTGGGGACACACCCAATGTGGTCTAGAGGGTGCTCGCGATGGCATATAGACAGAAGCCAATGCGAGGTGTGACGTCGTGGTTGCTGCTGGGCTGTCTGTGGATCGATCTAGGCATGACGACGGAAAGGATGGTGTGGAGTCGCCACACCCAGCTAGACGTGACGGTATACCAGAAGCTCGCCGGAAAGAAGGCCAAGATGACCAAGTTAGTGCTCACAACTACGGCCTGCCAGCGGACCAAGCTGGGTGTGACGGTAGACGGAATGGCGCGCAACGGGCGGAGCGAGCTAGGTACGAGGACGGACACGACGGTGAGCCGCCGCCATACCCAGCTAGACATGGAGGTATATCACGGTGAACAAGACGGTGCTCCTGAAGGTGGTCCACCAGTTCGGTTCAAGCTCGCTGTATCAAATTACGTGATGGTGGGCAACGGGCCGGCGAAGCTGGGCGTGACGGCGGACGAAATGGTAGACAACACAAAACAAAATAAGCGTGATGGCGGACCGGATGGCGGGCAACAGGTTGGACGTGACGGCGGACGAGATGACAGGCAATGGGTGGGCCAAGTTAGGCGCGACGGTGGACAGGATGGGTGTATACTAGCGGGCCAAGCTTCGTGGGATGGCGAACGGGGTGGCGGCCGGCGGAAGCTGTACGTAAAATTGCGCCCGATTATAAGGCGTCACCAGACACAGCTATGCTTAACGCTGCGCTAAACGCTGGACAGGACGTAGCCCAACGTGGGCTAATCGGTGTTCGAGACGGGGTACAGCCAGTCGTCCAAGCTGGGCGCGCCCGCGGTAGGGGCTGTGGTCAAACACGTAGATGGCCGCGGCCGCGGTCGTGGCAAAAACTCGTATCAATTGCGAGCTCGAAGTCGTGATATATGCCACAGGGAGGTGTCCGTATCAGATGGACACGAGGGTGATAATGCTGCGTCGGCTGTCGTGAACTTTTTATTACTCATGGAAGTGGCCGTGGACGAGGCCCCAAACGTGCTTTTCGTCGTGCCGGAGGGCGAGGTCGAGGGCGTGTAACTAGTAACGGAGGGATGCAAGGTGGTGCCCGTACTGAAGTGGGTGGAGCGAGTTCAGTGTCCGACGGTGATAGTAGCAGCTCGGATACCGACACGTCCAGCGATGTGGGCAGTTCATTTGTTGACGGGGATAACGAGGAGGGCAGCTCCATTTCAGACGGGGACAGCAACAATCGAGAACCCACAAGCGATTATTCTGCAGCGGCCTTGCATTCTCCGCATTCGGTGCGTAACCAGGTGTCCACATCGAAGAGGCAAACAGTGGCACAACTGTACTCGGATACACTCGTCGCTTTTTCACCTGCCCGTGAAAAATGGATGAAAGCTAAACGATACAAGGATATCGGGACATCATACATTATTGGAAGAGTTTGCCGAGTTGTACAAAAATCGAAAAGGGCTCCTCTGCTCTTCCAAGTTGGCTGGTTGGATTCGCAGTTTCAGCATTAAGACGAAAACATTACAGTTGTGTTGGTGCAGAAGGGTAATCACAATTATAACCTTCTTACACGGAATCCCAACCAGACGGAATGGCGGTCGCTATGTGATCAGACCTATGAAAACCCGATTACCGTGGACGGCCCCTCAGAGGAGCTGGAAGAAGAGTATGTACGATTTGAACCAGACGACTTTCTACCTACAAGTCTCCACGAGATCGAGGCCATTAAAAATATGCGATTCGACCCCAACGCCAATTTCGATGAGCCTGCCGACTTGTTTAAGCGTGAAGACGACTCCACGACTTCCGTGCTGAAGGAAGAGTATCGCCACATCTTTGAGCACTCTGCTTCGTCAAGTTTCTTCGCGCATTTGGGAGCAGGTACTGCATGAAACAAACAAGTACGCCTCGATCAACGAGATTCCCATCAAGGAACCATTTACAATGCAGGAGATGATGACATTTCTAGGTTTTCTATTTTATATGGAAGTGACGGTGAAAGGAGAGTACGCTAATTACTGGGGAAGACAAGCCGAAAATGGTATTTTTGGCACCAGTGGAGTTGACCTTGAGAAGGTGGTGCTTCTCAAACGGTTCAAGCTGTTACGGCAAGCACTTTCATTCCGCAGTGACGTTCCAGCAGAGACATTGCAGCGAGACACGGCAGCGAGAATTCGTTGTCTGTTGAACTTGTTGAAAGTGACTGGCACAAAATACATCGACCTTGGGTGTGATGTTGCCCTAGATGAAGCGAGCGCTTGTCGCTCTCGATATGGGCGCCACATAATAGACTACAATCCACGTAAACCAACGGGAAAGTATCATATCAAGATATGCATGGTGCGCTGTGCGTCAACGTGGGTCGCTGTCAATTTTCGTCTGCATTGCGCCGATGATGTTACCGATCGACTTCACACGGTGGCTTCCGAGTCAGAGGCGCAGACTCTTGGTGCAGAGCTACAAGAAGTAGCCATCGTTCGGCGACATGTGTTGGAGGTGGTGCGTCCAATATACGGCTGCCAACGTGTCGTAAATACGGCTACTTTTACACTTCTGTGGAGCTACTGCAAGCATTACGGTTGAAAGGGTTGCGCGGGCGAGGTACCGTCCGGAGTAATACCAAGCATTTTCCGCAACATGTAATGCTTCACAGCAAGGACAGTGTGCGCGGAGATTATCGACAGGGAGTGTCGCTTGAGCATCAAGTGCTCGCCGCATCGTGGTGCGACGGTAGCATTGTTCGAGTGGTTTCTAATGCCGATGCATCGGTCATATCGACAGTGCAACGACGTGTGGGAGTACAAAAGATTCAGTGTGCAGCTCCGCTGTGTGTCAAAAACTATCGCGCCTACATGCAGGGTGTAGACCGTCTGGATCAGACATGAGCTCGCTTTTCAATTGCCGATGGCCACTCCTTCCAAAAGTGGCACAAAAAGTTAGCTATGGCTCTCATTGATGTTGCAAGATGTAACGCGTATCTGACACGAAAGCTAGTGCTGCCAACACCACCCTCATCGCGACTTCATGCTAGATTTGATTAACGATCTACTCCCTGGAAAATGGGCAGAAGCTCCCAGTAACGCTCAGATGTTTACGCTACAAGAATGCTGACCTCAGATATGTTGATGTCACCTTCGCCTATAAGTCCTGCATACACGACTCGCACTCTGACCGAGTGCCCGATCAAAACGTACGCTGCAGTGTCGTCAAAACAAATGTATCAAGGGGCAAACCGCAAGCGACGCCAATGCATTATCTGCCGTTGGGAGGACAGGCACCCCACCGAAGTCACGGTCTTTTGCATTATTCACGCAGTGTTTCTTTGCAAGGACATCCACGTATCCGCGACAAAGCCGTTCATCTGTCCACAAATGACATGGACATGCTGGGAGAAATACCATCGGTTCTACTTGCCTCAGAAGTTTTTTTCAGATAAAAGGAACTTGCGGGGAATTCAGAGTTATTTAAGCTGAAACCTTCAAAGAAGAAGCACCAAAATCAAGCTAATGAGCGGCGAGTTGTGCGAGCAATTGCCCTGTGAGTTATTTGTGATATCATTAGTTTCTTATCACCACTACCTTGTTCGTTTAGCGAACAAGGTAGTGGTGATAAGAGGGCAAGAGCTGGCGACCTAGTATGTGGTCACGATCGTGGAGACCATGGCTGCAAACCTGATGCATGGACAACTTTGTTTTAAGACACGGACTAGTACAAGCTACAGGATCAAGACAACAGACAGGTCATGCCGTCGACTAATGTATTCATCTTCACTGCTAAATAAAAGTTCGTGCAGAATGCATGAGCTCGACTGTTGCTGTCGTTTACGCAAGTAGTACAATGAAATCAAGTATATTACACTCAAAAGGCAAGGTGCGAGAGTCCAAGTCGCCACATTCATCCCGACGTTCTGTGTGCGTAAGCCCAGCGGAAAAGGGCGCATGGTACATGCTTTTAATAAGTTGAATGCAGCCACGATACCGGCGACGACGCCAATTCCTCGGAAGGACGTGTTTCAAAAAATGGCAGGATGTACCATCTTCAGCGCGGTCGACATGGTCGACGGGTACTACCAACTGCTAATGCGAGAGCCCGACATTCCACTGATCGCCGTGAGTGCTCCCAGTGGGATGCTGTGGGAATGGCTGGTCATGCCCCAGGGGCTGTCGAATGCGCCTGCAACGTTCAATAGGCTGGTGATCCAACTATTTTGGCCGATGTGGCAGTTCGTACAGACGTACTTTGACGACATTTTCGTACACAGCCACGTCATGGACTACAAGACCTGCCGACGAAGTTCACATTGAACACCTGCGGCAGGTTTTGATGTGCATGCGCGAACATCGCCTGTACGCCAACATCAACATATACATCTTTGGTGCTGAAGATAGCCCCTTTGGGATGTTTCCTTGGTAAGGACGGTATACGCGTTGACCCGGGGAATGTAGAGACCATGGCGCAGTGGCCAGTGCCAAAAGGATTTGCGCAAGTGGCTCGGTCTGGCCAACTACTTGCACAAATGCAACACCAAATATGCCGAAATGACATGTCCATTGACGACCCCCTTAAGAAGGATGCGGAATGGACGTGGAGCGATGAAGCACAGCAAGCCTTCGATGTCATCAAGCACAGTTTGCAGTCAGCGCCAATCCTGGCGTTACCTCACGAAGATCGTCCGTGCAGTGTCGTTTGAGACGCGTCAGATTTCACCATAGGCTGCGCGTTGATGCCGAGGGCAGGAGATAGTAGTCGCTTTCCAAATCCCGGCAGCTGAAAGCTTCAGAAAGAACTTTCCTGTCCATGACAAGGAACTTTTGGCGATGAAGTACGCGCTCGATAAGTCCAGGGTTCATCTGCTTGGCATCAAACCCTTTGTCATCTACACTGACCATGCCTCCTTGAGGACTGCGACATCGTCGCCAACCTCTCGCAGCGCATGGCGCGGTGTCTCTCCTTCTAAATTTTACAGTGGCCTACAAGCCGGGCAAGCAGAATGTCCTGGCGGACGCGCTCTCAGGACACCGGAGTACGAGCTGGCTCACGTACCTTCCTCGAATCGCCGATCCACGAGATGATCCGTGCTGCATACAGTGAGGACGAGGACCTGCGAGATATGGGCGTAGCGCTAGGCGCTGCCGAGAATTTGATTCAGCTCAGTACTCGGCAGCGGGCGCGTCTGCACAGCTATACCCTGACCGATGGTATGCTCTACTACCAAGTAGATCGGGCGAGGAGCCTCGGGTTGTGGTACCCCACGACCTTGTGCCTTGAAGAGGATACCATATATATCATATATGGTATCCTCTTCAAGGCACAAGACGTACCGCTGAACGGTCACCTCGGATGCGAGAAGACGTACTCGTCGGTAGCCCGAGGCTTTTGGTGACCACCATGCACAAGTGGTGCGGCGCTACGTCAACACGTGCGACGTGTCAGCTCATGAAGCCCGCTCTGTCGTCGTCGGCTCCGCTAATGAGCTTACCGGTGTTAGCCGATTGCTGGCGCTCCGTGAGTTGGACTTCATCTTCGAGTTGCCGCCCGATGGGCGAGGCCACACCGGCATCTTGGTCTTTGTAGCAGGGCTACACAGGATAGTGTACCCGGGATACACTAATACACGCAAACCCTTAGTGTGTGCAGAACACACACTAGCGACCACATTACGAGCCGTCAATGCAGCTATCATTGACGGGCGCTCAGGCGCACAGCTATTGGTTGAAAGGTCCACCTTTTAATCAATCATGTGCATGCATTCATGCAAACGCGTGAGAGCCAACCGTGCTCTCATCTTTGCAAATAGATATCATCTTAAGAGGGTTTAGCGTAAAGATAAGGCCAACCCGCCATGCGGCGGGCTGCCATTCAATTCAGTTTTCTATTTTGATCTAAAGTCTTAAGTGTTTGCTTTAGAATTCGCGAGTCCGCGTATTTCTATCTTACATACAAACTTTAAGTCTACGCTTCCTCAATACGCGCATACTGTGTATGCTAAGAAACAGAGCGTAACTCTCGCCCTGTTTCACCTGGTAGCACTTTGTAGTCCATTCAACGCCTACAGAGAATAGCCAAATGGAATTTGGCTATGGAGACGAAAACCCTCCGTCAGGCGGTGCCCCGTCTGACGGAGCTCGAACATCCACTCTCATATTACGAGAGAGGATTGCCCCCACCTGAATGATCAGCAGTGGGAGGCGTTGCTACGACTCTCGCGAGTCGTAGGCGAGTCCACTGTGGCAGCAATGCTTCGGTCATTGCCGCCAAGCGAACACCATGTAGTCGTGGTCGACTACACGGAGAAGGAGTAACAGCAGAAAGAAACTTCCGCTGTTCCACGCTTTGAGTCACTGAAGGTGTCAGTGACTCCGTTCTCCGGTGGCTCGAACGATTCACTAGCTGGCTCGTAGAACTTGAGACAGCGATCGCAGCACGACGGATCCGGGATCCGTTTACGCGATGTCGTTTTTAGCAGGACGTGCTAGACACTGGGCGTATGGCAGACGCCTTACGAACGCTACGTGCTGGAGCACGTACGAAAAGGTCAAGGAAGAGCTCAAACTCGCGTTTGAGCCTCTCGAGTCGGAGTTCAGGTCGAGGGCGGAGTTCCTCGACCTGAAGAAAGGCAAGCGCGACGTACTTGCGTACGCGCAGCAGGATCGATACTTGATGGGAAGTATCGTGAGCCACCCCAATGATGAGGCGACACAAGTTCTCAACTTCATGAAGGGACTTAGAGATGGCCCTGTGAAGACCTATCTCTTCCGAGAGTACCCGAGTACTCTCGAGCAAACCATCCGACTTGCATCGCAGGAAGAGCTTGCATCAAGCTAAACTTCACGCGGACACGCCAGGGTGCCACGTCCGCGACCGAGGCCCATGGGCGGTCCCGAGCCCATGGACCTATCAAGTGTGTCTAGCGGTAGGCAGCAGACGGATCCGCGTAGAAGAACGCAGCGGTGTTTCCGGTGTGGAAACACTGGTCACTAAGTACACGAGTGTGTAGCAGGCTCAAGGCCGGCTACTCGGGATACATCATATCGTGTCAACGGTTATCGTTGGCGCAGACGGCCAAATGCGGCGGGGCCAGTAGGGGCGAGGCGCCCTACTACATGCCGACGTCGGACATGTGATGACTACAGCCCTCTGCGGTGGCAAGCACTACAGTGAAAGGAAGATGATCGAGCTTGGCTGATCATCCGGGAGGTTACGGAGCATGGGAGATACCTCTGCACGCGCCGGTCGATTCAGGCGCGTCGACAACTTTTTCGACTGCAGAGTCTGCATGCGATGTGCCCGGGGAAGAAGGAAAGCCCCTCGGAGCGATTTGGTGGTGCGCCTGGCAATAGGCGCAACCGCGAAGACACTAAAGCGAACTGTGACTGTTCGCTTTCACTGTGAAGGTGGGACCTTCACCGAGGACCTTATCGTCTTAGACTTAGACGAAAAGTTCGACATAATATTGGGCATGCCGTGGCTAAAGCGCCATAGACTGGAAGGCCCAGTCTATAATCTTATTTGGCGCCGAGGAAGTAAACGTCCTCGGAACAGCGGACAACGTGAGAGTGAGCAATGGCCCTGTCAACGTTGCGTGCGCACTTCGCGGTGCGTGCTTCGGGAGCGAGGGCAACCTCGCTCATCCCAGCCATTTGAGCGTGTCGGCCGCCAAGGCCGACGCGTACCAGAAGAAGAAGGAAGACATCCATGAGGCTTCCTCGCGGCACGGGCGAAACCATAACTGAAAGATGCACTCCGGGAGCGCACCTAGGGTTTGGACCGAACCCTTCGCTGGCCGGGTCTGCGAAGGCAAAAATCAGGAACCAAGAAACTGTCGGGTCGGGCCCGAGGCGCCTGTTCCAGAGAAGATTCCTCCTCAAGCCGGGCTTGAGAAGCCAAGATTCAAGGAGGTCCCTCGACGGGCCGGGCCCGTCAATACACAAGCTATGGGTCGTTGTCAGACCGGGCTTGACAAAGGTCACGGTATGAGGATCCCGAAGAGCTCCTCGTAATCTAAACATACCGAGACCGGACAGGAAGGTCGCATCTCCCTGTCCCAAGAACGCCCTGCATCGAAGAGTGCAGATGACGAGCCTCCATTACCTGTGACGGGCGATGTCGAGTACGAGAGTGAATGCGCTGACGCAAATACTCTCTGGGGTTCAGTGTCACGAGTTGACATTGGATTGTCCTCTGAGCACTGCCACTGAGTTGACAGCGCTGGAAGTGCAGAGCTGGAAAGGCTTGCACGGGATCTACGCGTCGGGCGCGTAGAACAATTATGCATCCTTCACCGCCCGTGAGGATGTCATGATCACAGAAGATCTCGAGGACCTGCGGCAGTTTCTCGTGCGGCACCCTGATGGCGACACGGGCCTCAGTGCCAAATCGAAGAAGGATCGATTTGCAGAGCAGAGCCCGGACTCGCTCAGGTCGAGTCCCTATTACGACGTTCTTCGGGAATACGCCGACGTATTCCCGGACGAAGTTCCTGCGGAGCTTCCGCAGGATAAAGGAATTCAGCACGAAATTGATCTCGTGCCAGGCACGAAGTCCTGTGGCACGCGACAGTGGCCACTGCCGCGTGAACAAGTCAAGGTCATCAACGAGTTCTTCGAAGCTCGTCGTCGTGCGAGCCAAGTGCGGGAACCGAAATCACCGCACAGTGCCGCCACGTTCTGTGTCAAGAAGGCACATGGTGGATGGCGCATCGTTCATGCGTTTAACAAGATGAACGATGGGACGATGCCGCCGCAGACGCCGATACCGAGGAAGGACGTCATCATCGATTCGATGAACAAGAGCACCGTGTTCAGTGCTCTCGATCTAAGAGATGGTTTCTGCTCAATCTGAATGCGCGAGAGTGATATCCCTCTCACGGCGGTAAGCACCCCGAGCGGCATGCTTTGGGAGTGGCACAGGGGCTTAAGAATGCCCCTGCGACGTTCAATAGATGCGTAACGCATCTATTACGGTCGGTACAGGACTTCACACCGACGTACTTCGACGATGTGTTCGTCCACAGCCAGGCTAAGGGTCCATCGAGATGCACCAGGAGCATCTCCGACAACAACTTGCGCTGATGCGCAAACTCAAGTTATATGCAAATCTAAAGAAGTGTATATTTGGAGCGTCTGAGATTCCAGTTATCGGATGCCTTGTCGGCAAGGACGATGTCCGCCCTGACCCCGAAAAGTCATAGTGATCAACGTGTGGCCTGCACCCTCGAATGCAAATGATATGCGACAGTTCCTTGGGTTGGCTACGTACTTGTGCAAGTACATACACGATCACGCTGGGCGTATTCGGCCACTATCGCGCCTCTTGAAGAAGGACGCGGAGTGATCTGCTGAATGCCAGCAGGCCTTCAAATCGGTCAAGCAGGGTCTGATTGAGGCGCCGATCTTGGCCGTTTTTTTCTTCTCACGTTCACGTTCTGTGACGCAGCCGACTTTGCGAGTGGATGCGCTCTGATGCAGTACGATCACGAAGGACATAATCGTGTGACCGGCTATTAGTCTCGCCAGCTTAAGCAAGCTGAGCGCAACTATCCAGTACATAAAAGGAACTCCTTGCCATGAAATAGGTGTTGGACAAGTTCCGTGTCTATCTACTTGGAGATATACCCTTCGTGGTCTACACTGATCACATCTCTTTACGGACGGACGTAAAGTCACGACATCTCTCTCAAAGAATGGCACGGTGGCTGACATTCTTCGCTGAATACAACTTCCAGGTTGAGTACAAACCTGGAAGATTGAATGTGGTGGCCGACGCACTGTCGCGTTGGCCGTTTTACAACTACAAGGTAGTTGACGTCAATGTCATTGGTATTAAACGCAGCAGTGTGCCCACATCGTCGCTTCTCGGCGATGTGCGCGACGCGTACTCACTTGACGCGGACGTCACGCGATTGCCGGTCTATTTGGAGGTACCTTCCGACAGCGCGCATCGCGCGCTGCCTCCACATTTGAGATCCCGCGAGCACAGGTATAGTACACGCGACGGCTTGCCGCTATACAGTGCAGCTGACGACGATGACGCTCCCATCGTCGTCCCTGATTTTCTGATCTGCGACTGCAAATCATATTCGAATATCACGATGCCCCATCAGCTGGGCATCCGGGCCGAGAGAAGACGTATCTTCTTCTCACGCGTGACTTCTACTGGCCTCGCCAGTACAAGTGGGTCCGCAAGTACGCCCGTGCTTGCGAGGCGTGCCAACGTGTGAAGCCGACGCCGGCTCTACACGCACCGCTACAGTATCTACCAATACCGGCAGAGTGTTGAAGTCCATCAGTATGAACTTCATCTTCGGATTACCACCCGAAATCCAGCGTTGGAGTGAAGTCGACCGCTTCAGCAAGATGGCTCATCTTGCTGTGGTGCCTGAACAAGTCACATCCAAAGAGACGGCACGTCTGGTTATGGAGCTAATTTTCAGTTCTCATGGTATGTCCCTTGAGGTAGTGTCCGACCGAGATCCAAGGTCCACGGCCGCTTTCTGGAAGGAGGTCTTCGGCCTCCTTGGTACACCGCTGTTGATGTCGACGGCCGACCACCTGCAGACGAGTGGTCAGACCGAGCGCGTAAACCGCGTGCTCGGTGACATACTCAAGAGCTACGCCCACTCGATCTCCGAGTGGAGCGACCTTTGCCAATGGCAGAGTTTGCCATCAACGACTCGGTGCACGTCTCTATAGGGCACATGAGGCGAGGCGGTGAAACCTTGATCGCCCTAGGCTGTATAGTGCAGGTGTCCTTCTGGTCCAAAGTCGCGGGACGATCGATGCCTGATCTGGCAAAACGATGGCTCTCAGAAGTACCCCTAGAACAGCTGTTCCAGGGTGGTGTGTGCTCCTTGTCCTAATCCCCTTAAGGTTTGTTTGCTTTCGCGGCTTCCACCCACCTGATCCAGGGTAGTTCGGTGAGAATAAACGAGTAAGGTTAGTGCTGACACTCCCTTCCTGGGTTACCTGTGTCAGGGAAGGTTAATAACCACCAACCAAATATAAAATCAAACGAAACGATACGCAGTCTCTAATTGTTTGTTCAATGCCCAGAGACCCGGGTACAGAGTGCCAAGCGCAATTGAGCGTTCGGTCCTAGGGCGCTCGGCAAATGTGCCTAGGCGCTCAGACGTATTAAAACGCGCACCATCCTTTCGAAGCGGAGAATTTTGGGAGTCACAACATGGTACAGTCCCTTTGCACAGCAGTCAGTCGATCGCGATGATCTAGAAACGAATACAGACAGTCGCCCATAACCTGTAATATGAAATGGCACACCAGCCTAGATAATGTGAACCAATTAGGAAAGGAAATACACGACTCACCCCCCTCCGCGTCCGTGGTCCCCACGTAATTTGGACTTGAGAGAGTGCAGTCCCAACGACGACTAGTCCTTAGCCGACGTGCCTCTTACTGCTTGCTTTAACCCGGGTGTGCTGCGATTTCTTATCGTCAGGCACACTTATCCAGCCCACTTGCGTGCTTGAGGGACAACATACTCTGATTGCATATAAACTTATGCAATCATGTAGTGGGTACACAAACACTTCGCTGACATTGACTTCATTCCAGAATGGGGTCCGACGCAGAAGCTCAGCAACTTTGCGTCTCCTTAGACTCCATGCCCATTCGGGCAGACTGTGGAAAGATCTCGGGCGACCCTTTCCGAGATCCATATTCCTGGTACTTGATGCTCCTGGTATACTTGACTCGAATCATCGCTTCCGGTACACTTGACTTGAATCATCTAACCTGGTACAGTGACTCATGTATCTTGGATGACACTCTGGTGGTTGATGGTTCAGGGGAAGTCGACCCCTTCCACTTCCGTGTCCTCCTGGTTCATGGGTACACACTCATTAATCTTTGTATCAGCCAATCATAGGCCGGAAATGTCCGACAGGTGGATTTTTAGGTACATGCAACGCCAAGAAAATATCTACAACTTTGTCATGCTCGCCCGGGCCTATGAATAGTGCCGGGTTTGCATAGTCATTCAGTGGTTTCCCGGGCATCGCATCATATCCATCAAGCTCCGAACTTCACCGAGATTTTCCGACTAGTTACGACTCGGGTTAAGTTTAGTTGTCGCAACTTCGCATCTGAGCTATATACTAAATATAAGTTTTACCAATGTAGCGATTTTTCAGGTGCTCCATCACTTTGAACGAATTGACGGTCTTCGTTTTTGTCGGTCATACCATCATGCCAGAATTAATTAGCGCGTCTGCTCTCCTTCATGTGCTTAGCATGCTCCTCACGCTCCTCCATTTTCGATTCTTCATCCGAATAGCTAGGTCCAGTGGGTTCTGCTGTGCAATATATACACAAGTCTTTGCGTTGCAGCTGCACGGTAATCCGCTACGTACACACCTCAAGGTTTTCTCCATCAAAGCGTGGTTGAGCCTTCTTATTGCGTTCTGACACGTCGTCTTCTTGTTGTCTTGGAATCATTGTTGTCTTGTATGTGGTTTGCTACATGCGTGCCATTGGGCTCACAACCACTTGTAAACTTCGCTGTTGTTATGCGTAGCTCCGCAGCAAGTCACTCGAGCGGAGCTGGTGTAGAAGGTAGTTGGACAAAAATTGTGAGGTGAGCTCTTTTGTAACGTGTTGTTCTCACTAATGCAGCCGTCTCATTCCATCAGATTCAACTTCTCAACTTTTCTAGCCCTATCTTTCTCACCTCTCCAACTGGACAAACCCCATGAAGGACAAAAGCTCTCAGCCAAAAAATCAGGGAAAGCCGTCAACAAGTTCCGTCCAATCGTGACGACCAGTACATCACTACACTTTGCATTTTGCACACGCAAATTGGGGACGCAGACGCACCAAAGTTTTACACGTGAATTTAAACGGGGTGCAGCGCACCGTGATAATCATTGCAGATTCGCATGCGATAACCCTACTCAGTGCAGAGAAAAAGAAGCGTGTATTCTCCAACTTTTCAGTAGTGAAGTTAGCACGGGTAAGCTACTGGATCTATCGTAACTGCTCTGTACGCCGAGTTGATCGAAGCTCCAGTGCTGTTCACTGCTTTCTTCAACAACTGTCCGTCACCAACGCTGCACACCAAGTGGCCGTCGGAAGCAGAACTGCTGTCATCCGCGCCGGTGCTCGTACTATGTCTTACCACCAATTCTATTTACCAACTAATCGTCCGTCCAACAACGCACTCAACTAACTCTTTCACGCTCAAGTCGCCAGCACTAGCCTGTCAAGCGGTACAGCGACGCTCTATCGGGTCACTAGGGTGCGAACGACACATGCTGGCGTCTCCCCAATGTCGTAACCATCACAAACTTGAGGGCACCGACCCCCTGTCTGCCCACGCTCCTAACTCGCACTGCCAACGCCTGCCTAGTCACTTGGGAAACAGCGCACGCTCACGCTGCCCCTCTAGGTCGCAACTTCCAGCCGACTCGGAGGCAACTCCCTCCTACCTTGCGCACTGAGGTCGCTCGTCGACCACTTCGTCCGTCCGTTCATCCTTCCTGTTCAGAGCCCGGCTCATCAGCCAAATCTCTACAGTCCGTAGCTCAACAGTTGACGCCTACTGCATCCTCTGGACCGTTCATGTTACTTTCCAGTCACGTCCAACGTCCACCGTTCCACTAAGTGCTCTGCCGAGCGTGTTCCTGCTGCTTGTGCTCTGCTCAGCAACTTCCCGACTGTGCTTCACTAAGCAAATTGGCGAGTGCCGTCGCTTCACCGACGAGTCCACCACACCGCCACCTCACCAACCGTTTCCAACCGACCGTCTCGCGACCTTTCAATCTTCAGCGAATCTACAAGGCCCGGCTGTTTACGCGGCTCACCACCCACCTGGGCGCCTACGCACCGTCGATTTCTTTACTGCCGTAGCCACCGTTCACTTCTCTCGTTGTTCCAGGCCATGTGCTTGGTGCTGGACCCTCGTACGATCCTACTCTGCCCTCGCCGAGGTTGCTGTCACCCGTCTGTTGTTCGGATGCCTATCCGCCGCGTCGCAACGTAGCCTCCCTCCTACACGACTTCCTCAATTATAGGGTCTTCCACGACCCTACCGTCGTTGAATAGTGTTTCGAATGCACCGACCGACACCCATCGCGTCTTTCATCGTCCGTCATTCATTGGCAATCCGGGTCTCCAGTAACGGGTCGTAATTCGTGCTCAAGGACATATTGTCCTGCCCGATTCCTTCATCGTCGTCTCCGACCTTCTGTCCATCTGTCACTCGTGCCGTAAGTTCCGCCCGCACTCGATATCGCGTTGCGTCGCCGTTTCGTGCCGCTTCCAGTGTGTGCTGTGTTAACAGGATCCGTCGTAACTCTTAGAGCCGCCTCGACATCGTGTCCCTACGCTTCTTGATTTTCGTCCTCTAGTTCTGCTGTAAGGTCCGCTGCAACTTGTGTTAGCAATGGCTCCGGGTTGTGATAGCTCACCAAAAAGGACACATGCGCTAAAATCACTTCCGGCTTGCCGGTCTTATCCTCACGTTGTAGCAAAAGTTGTCATATCCCGCAGGTTCGATGACACGCGTCGGACCCATCCACTGATGCACAAACTTCGTCGCCTTGGCTCCACGTGATGGGTTGTAAACCCAAACTCGATCACCAGCTTCAAACGTCCTCTGCTGCCGCACCTTCCTGTCGTAGTAGCGCGCTTGACGCTCCTGTTCTTCTGCCGGGCTCGTTCCGCACACTCGTGGCTCCATACCTTCGCCCTGAGCAATCGTTCGTGGTACTGCGAAAGCTCGTTAGCCTTCGTCACCTCCGTCCATCGCATTAATTCGTTTGGAGCCCTCAGCCGGCGACCCATCATCAACTCATTCGGCGATAACGCCACTATCGAATGCTGGTCGACAACCGCTCTAGAACACTAGCCAATTCAACAATGTGCCGCTCGAGGCCACCACGATGTCATACAGATACACTAAGCATGTAGTACACGTTATTCCACGCAGCACTCCGTTCATCATCCTCTGAAATGTTGACGGCGCGTTCATCAATCCAAATGGCATCCTTATGAAGCGGTAGAGACCCTACTTGGTGGCGAATGACGTCTTGTCATGGTCATCCAGCGCGACTCCGACTTGCCAGTACCCCGCACGTGAGTCAAGCGTAGTAAACAACTGAGCACCGCCGAGCGCTTCCAATGTCTTATCAATCCTTGGTAGTGGATATACATTCTTTTTAGTGACGCTGTTCAAGGCTCGGTAATCTACACAAAACCGAACCTCTCCGTCCTTCTTCCGTGCCAATACTACCGGAAACCCCAGACGCCATTTCTCTCTTCGATGACGCCAGCCTATAGCATCTTGCTGACATTCATTACTATGATAGCGTCCTCTGTCTGGGCATGCCTCCTTCTCTTCATCATAGATGGTGCTGCTTCGCCAGTATCGATGTGATGCTGCACGTCAAGTGCCGTCACAGGCGGGCAATCTCCCGTGTCCTTCGTAAGCTTTCGGTACGCCCTGAGTAGTCGCAGTACTAGCGTCCGTTTGCCTGCATCCTTCACACCGATTTGAACCTCGATTTCGCTGTCTAAAGGCGCTGTGCTGTTGCCTAGTTCCTCCAACCATGCGTCCAGCTGCTCTTCATCCAGTTAGTCATTCATCGCCAACACTTGCATCCCTCCCTCCAGTGGTATCCAGGTGACCGACTCCTTTTTGGCTGGCAACTTGACCTTTCCTCCATGCACGTTGATGGCTGGCACCCATGCCTTGCCGTCTTTTCCCTGGTCACCGTGGTGGCAAGCATCGTAGCACCGCAATTCCTTGTCGGCACGAAAACTGCTTCCTCGCCGTCCATCACCGCCACTGAAATTTCAATTGGTGTCACCGCCTGTCGTGGGAGCCGTACTCTCCTCACCAATCGCACCAGTGCTACCTTCGCATCGCCTTCGTTGCTACTCGTTCGGAACGGTATCACGACTTGCTGTTGCCGCTCTTGACATCGTACTTCGTTCCGTTCGAAGTCCATCGTGGCTCTATGCTTACGCATAAAATCCACTCCAACCAGAGACTCGCTTGTGCAGCCCTCAATAATGCAGGCCTTCATGCGCACCTCGTGACCGAAAGTGTTCCGCATATCGAACGCCCAAACACCGATAACGCGCAGCCGTTCGCCTCTCAACATCCAATCTGTTCCAGCCACAGAGTATCGAGCTCCACTGTCCAGCTTAATCCCGCACTGTTTGCCGTCGACGTCCATAACGGCCGTTGGAGTCCGTCGTCGGCTTCCATGTCCTTCTCTCGAGTCGTGTCGGCTGCCGCCTTCACTGCTGTTGTCTATTCCTGCCGCCGCTGCACTAGGCCCACTCTCGCGTGTCCACCACTCCGACTAGTACACTGCGAAGCTGTGCTTGTTGGGTATTGTTGTCGTGTAGCCGACTCGGCCCGTGCTTCCTGTGTCTGCCGTTGTCGTCGTGTACATTGTTCGTCGTCGAGCGCCGCCACCAACTGCTCAACACCTGCCTGTTCCTCGGGGTGAGGCTGTCACCCTTTACTGACTGATCTCTCCACTCGCCGCCGTTTGGCTTCACGTCGCGACTGCTTTAGGGCCGTCCGTACTTTAGCGATACTCAGGTCCGTCACCAGTTCGTCTGTGAGCTCCAGTCCGAGTGATGTCGTCACCTCGTCTTGTACTGCATCCTCCATTGTCGACGTCGTTGTTGAAGCTAGATCGCCGCCTTCCTCAGTCTGAGGCGCACCATCGATTCGCACAGGGCCGCCTTCCTCAGTCCAACGCTGCGCCGTTCGCTGCCTCCGTTGCACTTACCACCCCTGGCCACTGAAATCTGTGTCGATATCGCGTTGCCGGCCACGTCGTGGCCACGTAGAAGCACACTCGTACTTCATCTCGTCCTGCTAATTCTTCGTCAACTCGCGTGTGAGCCTCCGTTTCGTCCAGCGTCGTACTCGTTTCCGGCCGAACCGCAGCCACTTGCCCCGTCCGCGTCGCACGCTCCACCTCCATACTTTCTTCCGGGGCCGCTTCTCCACCGGCCTCACTTGCTATCCCTCAGGTTAGTCCTGCGTCTTCTGTCGTCACCGACGATTGTCGACTCGGGGTATCGTCCTCGCCAGGCCGCCTTCGTTCCGTTACCACCAGTGCCCTCGCCATTGGTTCGTCGTCCTTTACTTCTGGTCGCAGCTGGCCCGCGTGTGCCGCCTGCCTGCTACCAATATCGCTTCGAGTTGTCTCAACCGCTACAGCACTTGCTCTCCAATTCTGAGGAGCCGTACTTACTGCCGCCGTCGAAATCTGTTCACTCGTCCTCGTCGCTCCGCCCCGTAGCAACTGCTGCGCGAGTCGTCAGCTCACCATCATCCTCCACCCGGGGTGATATGACTGGTGCCTCTCGACGACCTGCATACTTATCCGTTGTCGCCACGTCCTCCACAATCATCTTCGCCACCTGCCGGGAATCTGTTACTTATCTGAACGCTGTAATCCCCTTACTGCGTTCGTTCCTCGTTTTCCGCCGGCTTTGGCTTCACCTCCCGTGCCGCCAAATATGCGTGGTTATGCGCCTTCGCTTCCGGATCTGGACATCGATTGGCGAAGTGGCCATTCTTACCACACGTGTAGCACGAATTTGCTTCGCTGGGGTATCGGGTAGGTTCACCTTGCGGTTTCGTCCAGCTTGTCCGTGGTTCTTCAGCTGCCACCGTCCGCACAGCCGCTTTGTGCTTCTTCCGCTTTGGTGGTGGCAGTTCTTCGTCTCACTTGAGTCCTCCGAGCTTCCAGTTCTTGCCAAAATCACTTTCGCCTTCCTTTCCGGCTTTCCGGCACCTCGCTTACCGCTGGAGCGATTCTCTTTGTTCTGCCGTTCCTTCCGCACCGACCTTGCCCAGTATCTACCGTTCCATGTCCGTCCTTGGGGTACGTCCTACGTGCCAGAGCACTTGTCGTAGACGCACTGCGGGTTGGTGAAGAACGCCATCCCTTCATCACCGCCACCTGTTGCTGAAGCGGGGTTACACAAGTAAGTGTACCCGGGGTGCACTAATACGCGCAAACCCCTAGTGTGTGGGACACACACCCTAGCGACCAACATTACGAGCCGTCAATGCAGCTATCATTGACGGGCGCTCAGGCGCACAGCTATTGGTTGAAAGGTCCACCTTTAACCAATCATGTGCATGCATTCATGCAAACGCGTGAGAGCCAACCGTGCTCTCACCTTTGCAAATAGATATCATCTTAAGAGGGTTTAGCGTAAAGATAAGACCAGCCCGTCACGCGGCGGGCTGCCATTCAATTCAGTTTTCTATTTTGATCTAAAGTCTTAAGTGTTTGCTTTAGAACTACGCGAGCCCGCGTATTTCAATCTTACATACAAAGTTTAAGTATACGCTTCTCGGTACGCGCATACTGTGTATGCTAAGAAACAGAGCGTAGCTCTCGCCCTGTTTCAGTTGCTGTCTTCGCTGAGTGATCTGGCATAGCTGCCGTCAGTCCGGTGCCACCTACGCCAGGGATCACCATCACATGTCGAGTATTGGCATCCATCGGGACAGTATACGCGTTCGGGATGGTAGCCCACGCCTGGCCGATGCTCTGCATTCCTTAGGCAACGTTGTCCACCGGGTCGTCTATCTCAGTCGCTTGTCCACTGCCTCTTCCAGAGTCTTCGGCTGCGGTCGCTGCTTGACTAGCTGTCGAGTCGTCGTATCTAAGCTGCGGTAGAACTGCGCCAGCAGAACGCGCTCGCTGATCTTGTTAGTGCCCGCCAAATCCCGTAAGCCAGCTGCAAAATCTGCATACGTTTCTCCTGGCATCATCCGCCGTGCTGCTACTCTCCATTCCGCCGTCGACTTGTCGGGTCGCTCACTGTACCGCCGCAGAAGTGCTGTCTTCAGGTTAGTTCACGTTCGCCCGGACATCGACATTTCCTTGTTCATCCGTACCCACAAAGTCGTCGCGTTGCCTAAGAGCTTGTTGCCGAGTATGTAGTACAGCTCCTCGTCCGACCATCGACCTCGTCCAGAAAATTCACACGCCTTCTAATGCCAAGTCTGCTTATGCAATCCATGTCGACACGGACTCATGTGGTGAAGGCTTGAAGTCGGCAGTTCCAAGTCTTTGACATTTATCTTGCGTCGCCGATGCCTGTCATGTGCGTCGTTTGGTGGAGGAGTACGTCGTGCATCATGTCGTCTACCGCGCCGGTAGTCACTCTCGCTGCTGCTGTCGCTGCTCGAGCTGCCACTGTTGTCGCTTCCATCACTGCCACCTCCATGATGCGGTCTACCAGCCATTGCAGCGCTAGCAGTTCTCGCGGGCTGTGTTTCTGTCACCGTAGTCCGTTGCTGTTCACCTGGTGCCGGTGCTGCCGCAAGTTCCCGTGAAGCCGTCGGAACAGGAAGTGGAGTCGCATTTAAACCCACCGTCGCTTGCCTGGTCTCCGTGGGTGCCGCCTCTGCATTATCCATCCGAGCATGTAATCTCGTCACTGTGCTGAGTAGTAGACGCATCATCGAGGTCGTGGACGTCATGTCCGTCGTGCCCGATGATAATGCCGAATCATCGTGCACGACACGAGTCGTCGGGGTCGCGGCTACTCGGCTGCTTCCAGCGTCGCCTGTCACTACCACTGTCCGCTGATCGCTATCCACACTGTACGTGGGCACCGTTGTCATCGTAGGTGCCGGTGTTCCTGGCTGCGGTTCATCTCGTGTCGCCACCATCGCTGCTCTGACTCCGCCGTCCGAGGAAACGACCGGGAGCGCGTTACCATGCCTCCTGATACGGCGTTTGGCGTTGTTGTAGTCTTAGACTTTGTCATCCGTTCAGTCCTTCAAACCGTAAAAACCAACGTTGCTATTAGCGCCCCTGTACGATCACCATGTAACGTGTCGTTACTGCTCTGCACGCCGAGCTAATCGAAGCTCCAGTGCTGTTCACTGCTTTCTTCAACAACTGTCCGTCACCAACGCTGCACACCAAGTGGCCGTCGGAAGCAGAACTGCTGTCATCCGCGCCGGTGCTCGTACTATGTCTTACCACCAATTCTATTTACCAACTAATCGTCCGTCCAACAACGCACTCAACTAACTCTTTCATGCTCAAGTCGCCAGCACGAACTTGTCAAGCGGTACAGCGACGCTCTATCGGGTCACTAGGGTGCGAACGACACGCTGGCGTCTCCCCAATGTCGCAACCATCACAAACTTGAGGGCACCGACCCCCTGTCTGCCCACGCTCCTAACTCGCACTGCCAACGCCTGCCTAGTCACTTGGGAAACAGCGCACGCTCACGCTGCCCCTCTAGGTCGCAACTTCCAGCCGACTCGGAGGCAACTCCCTCCTACCTTGCGCACTGAGGTCGCTCGTCGACCACTTCGTCCGTCCGTTCATCCTTCCTGTTCAGAGCCCGGCTCATCAGCCAAATCTCTACAGTCCGTAGCTCAACAGTTGACGCCTACTGCATCCTCTGGACCGTTCATGTTACTTTCCAGTCACGTCCAACGTCCACCGTTCCACTAAGTGCTCTGCCGAGCGTGTTCCTGCTGCTTGTGCTCTGCTCAGCAACTTCCCGACTGTGCTTCACTAAGCAAATTGGCGAGTGCCGTCGCTTCACCGACGAGTCCACCACACCGCCACCTCACCAACCGTTTCCAACCGACCGTTCTCGCGACCTTTCAATCTTCGGCGAATCTACAAGGCCCGGCTGGTCACGCGGCTCACCACCCACTTTACTGCCGTAGCCACCGGTCACTTCTCTCGTTGTTCCAGGCCATGTGTCTTGGTGGACCCTCGTAAGATCCTACTCTGCCCTCGCCGTCGTTGCTGTCACCCGTCTGTTGCTTGGATGACTATCCGCCGCGTCGCAACGTAGCCCCCCGCCTACACTACATATGGGGATGGATTGCAACTATTTGTGAATCACATTTTTGAGTCCGCGATCCTATCACCGCTACGCGAAGAACCCTGAACGAGGAGGTTCGCTTTGCTCACCCTTGGCACGACCCTAAGTCCGCTACGGCTCGCAAGCTTCGCCTTCGCTTCGCTCGCTCTGAAACAAACCCTAAGCCCGCTGCGGCTCGCAAGCTTCGCCTTCGCTTGCTAGAGCGTCCATGACATCCGTCCCCAAGGCTCCGACCAATCATCAAACGAGGCGACTAAAACAACTTGATGATTGTATGAATATCAGATTTGCAGGAGGTTCGGGTTATGTGTTATTTCCGAACGAGGTCTCTCTGGGTGTTTGTATGTGTCAACCTTAAGTACGGTCGGAGATTTGATCATATTCATCCATACCAAAATTTATCGGACCCTCAGACCTAGAGGACTCGTACCAAAAACAAAATGGGCATATGCGCATTGGGGGCTGAATATATTTGGTGTGTCCCACAAAAGTGTTTAGAGGGGGTGGTTTGGGATGGAGGGGGATAGACTGTGATGCAAACGGCTGAAAGAAGTTGATAGGCCCAACCTCCGGTCCTGAAATGGCCTGTGGGCCGAGAAAAAGCAACAACAAATAACACACAGAAAAAACAAGCCAAAACATGCAGAAAAAAACCCTCGAGAGCGATGCGCTCTCGATAGGGTGAAACTAGACAATGATCGCCAAAATATCATGGCGGGGTCCAGTATTGAGATTAATCTATTCTCAGCCAGCCACTTGTGGTTGCGGTCATTAACCGACACTCCACCAATCCGAGAGCGCCACGCCTGAGTGGCAAGACACGTGGATATTGTGTGGCCACAACTCAAAGAAGCTGTCGGGATAGTGCCGACACGGAGTTGAGCTCTCAATTGGTCTTTTGTAGCATGTTCCTGGCAGGCCACCAGCGTCACCATCTCCAAGCCTGGTGCCGTGCTGGTATGTGCCCCCCTCGCTGGCCTAGACGCTCTGTGGTCAGAGCACAATACTTTGACCTGGGTTAACGGTTCGAATCCGGCTAGATTAATCTGTTGTGTCTGTTTGGGGTGGAGGCTGCTGCTGTTCCTGCTGTTGTTCATTCTGCCGTGCTGTGTTGCGGCTGCTGCTGTTGATCCGTGCTGTGCCCGTGTTGAGCCCGAGCTGTACCCGTGCTGTACGCTGCTGTCGTGTGTTAAGCCCGTGCCGTGCCGCTGTCGTGCTGCTGCTGTTGACCCGTGCTGAGCCCGATCTGTGCCCGTGCTGTGCCTGATGTTGCTGTGCTTTGCCGCGCGTGTGTTGTGCGTGATGTCGTGCTGTGCTTGCTTCTGGTGGTCTGAGTATGTGTATGCTGTGCGCTAACGTGTTTACCAACGTGTATTGTTTGCAGTATTAGCTAGACCGTTGGTTGACTGACTCTAGAACGTATTGCGTGTAGCCAGGAGTTGGGGCTTGGATTGTAGTGGTCTGGATAAGTCGTTGGTAGCGCTCTATCAGGTCGTTCAAGACTCCAGCAGAGTAAAGCGAATGGAGATGCTTAACGACGGCGCTGGACCCGCGCTGATTTTGTTCTGGCCAAGACATGCCAGTACTCCTCTTTCAGATTGCATCAAGGCAAGCACTTCGTCGCGGTTGCCCGTAGCATCCGGGTCCAGCGCAAAGCCTTCGAGCAAGAAAAGCTTCATGAAAGTGTGGAGAAGCGGTAAGCAACAAAGGCGGAGGCGCAGACATTCAAGGTCACTAGTGACACGAGTCTGGGGACGACTGTGGGATAAGAAGCCGGTTCGTCCGACAGGCGATGGGACGAGATCTGTGATCTGCAGCTGACGGACCCACCCTGCCCGGTTACATAAATGAGAGGGACAATCAAGTAGGATCCCGAAGGGACCCAGGATCAAGGGGCACAAAGGATCCACGATAGACGGTCATAAAGAGTCAAGATCGGAGATCTCTAAGAAGATCGGCGATCCTGGAGAGCCGAAGATCGACAAATCCTGAAGATCCAAGATAGGCGATCCCGAACCCAAGATCGGCGATCCTGAGGATCCAAGATCGACGATCTCAGATGGGTACCTCCTTTGGTGAGATCTGGTGGGTTGAGAGGCGATAGACGCTCGGCTAATCTGAGAGCTCCGGACGGTCTAGGGTCTGCGCTTGAGAAGGCGATCGTAGGTACGTGCGGATCTGGCCAAATAACTACCATATCTGACACACGACACTAGCAATCTACCTTCGGGCTTGGTAGTGCTCTTGCAGGGCCAATGTAGTTCCCCGCTTTTGCGCTTCCAGGCACTTGTGGTCTACAAGGCAAATTCGACTCTGATTTATGGTTACCTTCCTACATCCTGCCTGCCCATTAACATTTGTTATCCTCAACTGGCTCTTACCGGATCTTGTCTTGGCAAGCATCGCAAAGGAAAGGAACACTACAGCCCCAAGGCTATCCCAGGCTCGGATCAAGCCCCGGCCCCCAGATCGGAACCCGGATCTTGAAGATCCCCGATTTGGACAACTACGCGGCAACAGCACGAAGATTTCCGTGCTGTTCCGCCCCTAAGCCTCACCAAGGCGTTCTACGCTTCACGAGTCCGCATCCTCAGCAGTTATCAGAAAGGCGATCCAGCCCTCCGACGGGTACACAAGGTGACCAAGTTCGGCAAACAAACCACGGATCTATCGGAGTACCCCTACGTCAGTCGGTGTCTGGGGTATAATTGGTGAGTGCAGATCTAGCCTCAGAAAATGGGCTGATCCCGCTCCACCACAAAAGCCACTAGGAGTTTGGCCTTCGATCGCTGTTGCTTGGGCTCGTCCGTCGGCTCGTGGGCGTACCACGCGCATCACGTCGCGTGAAGGTGATCACCGAATTCCTTTTTCGTTTCGATGGTTCTCCTGCTCCGGTTCTTGATGAACCTGAGGTTTGATGACTTGTCTTGTGCTGTGGTGCCAGTCATATTAGCTTCTAGCGAATCCATCCGATCGTCTTGGCCCCACTAACTGGTCAATTACACTCCTCAGGTGGTCAATGATGTTGCTTTCTTTGGTTGCTTCCTTGTGTTGTGTGGTCTCCTGCTCGTCGTTGGGCTTGTTCAATGTGTCAGTACACACGGCAAAGGAACCAGAAGTCAAATGGATCGACCACACAAGCAATTCGGACGTCGCACTCATTTCGCCGAGGTGGAGCGCAGCATGTCAACGGATCCAGTACCGCTGTATTTTTAATCGTGGTGCTTGGAATATGAGTACTACGAGCAAAGACTTTCATTATATCTCTAACACAAGTCACGAAGATCGTAAGGTTAGCAAGGCTCTCCGCGCATACAACATAGAAGCAAAGGTATCTCTACAGGGTCTGCAGATTTTCGACGCACAGACGCTGGAAAGAATAACCACTATCCTACTCTCCCTGTTCGAGACAAGCTACAAGCTCGAGCGCTCGAAGTACAACGTTATTCAGTAAGTCATTAATGTAATCAAGGGTTACCTCTACTACCCGCTGCTGAAGGAGGTATACACGGAGAGCTTGGCTGTCAAGTGCTTGGCGTCATGTACTGTCCAATTCCCATCCCACAAACTTATCTCTTCGATGTGCCTCCACTAACAACATACTATAATTGCGTTCTTCTTACAGGAAGCATATGAGACCGTGCGGGGCAGCGTAGACTCAACTCCAGCGACAATCAAGAATTCGATTGACATGTGAGCATATCTTTGTTGTCGCGTCAACCTTTGCAGGTGAACGCCAGCAGCAGCAGCACCACCAAGCGCATCGAACTCACTCGGATGGTCGAGGCCTCCAGCATAGGCGTCACTGGGGGCAGGCAAACCAGCTTGGACCGGGAGCGGAGGGAGGTTGTCGATCAAGTCGACACATGGAGCCGCCTGGGTGATGAGCGCTAGCGCGATCGCGAGAAGCGGGCATGTCGTGAAGTAGGCGTCAGGGAATAACGGCATTCCCTGTTCTTCGGATATCCTCATGCGGATGAAGCGCACGAAGAACACGCCGACAGCAGAGACAGAGAGGTTCTGCTGGCAGACGAGCGGCAAGTCTGATGCTCGCCCAAACAGGTACCACAACAGACACAGCAGAGCTGCGTCTTGGTAGTCACTCGATGTACATGCACTCTCATACAAATACACATCCTTTATTTTAAATCACTCGTTGAGCATGGAGGCGCTTTGTTAACTACCTTTCCATCTCGTTTCATGCAAAAAAAAGATCAAACGTATTTGCCGTGCTTAGCAACTTTGCTTCGACAATGTGTCGTTGCCTGGGGAAGAGCTCAATCAGATATTACTCTGCATGTAGTACTGCAAGGAGGTATTCCGGGCAAGTGGTTTGCCTTTCTTACCCTCATCAAACGAAAGGTGCGTACCAAACATATACAAACAGACACAAAACACTGCCCAGTGGCGTCACGCCTAATGCATTATTTCATATATTCAAAGTCAACACCCTCACTCTTCACAAAGGTCTTGAATGCCTTGACGGCGGTTTCCTTATCTCGCCTGGTTGTTACCAGGCCTGAGCTCATCTAAACCCATCCTTGGTCGGATAGAATGCTAATATGCAAGTGATTTGTTTTTACTTAGGGTTTCTAAGGACATGCACGTATTTCTAGCGTGCGTCGGACCCGATACGTCCGAATGGATAGCCTAGAGGACCTACATGCCCCTAATGTAACTTGAAATGTCCAATAAGCAGTCACGGATTGGTCAATATGAAATAAACAATCAGGTTGGTTGTTGAGATGCTTTACAAAACTCAAGTGTGGTCCGGTAAGTGATAATATTCATCCATATCATCGATCGACGCTGTTTTCTGTTCTCGTTTTAATAAAAATCCGCTACCCTTAGTTCACAAATCCACCGAAAGTAATCACGTTTTGCCAAAACCTCTGCAAAGCACAACTACATCACATGTAGATTTTTTATAAATTTCAGAAATGCATTTTTTTGCTGAATACATTTTTAACGCCTTCCCACTTGACTTGATTTCATTATGGATGCCTAAAATGCACTAATAGGCGAGGTTTTTCCTTGGAGGTAAATAATATGGAAAACCTTGCTATATAACACGATTTTTGGTAAAACCAGGGAATATTTTGAGCACATTTCCGTCCTTTTAAATCAAATGAAAAAATCAAAATCCCTCTGGGCCCCGTTAGGGTGTCGAAGTTTGCAAAATCACGAATGTGGCGTGATTATAGAAGAGCCAGTGTCGAAAAGTCGCTTCGGACGAGCATAAATTGAATGCTTTTTACTCTAGCTCGCTTCTAACATAGCGGCACCACGAGGGTCGTTTTTGCAGAATTTTAAGCAGTCGCAATCTTTTCGAACCGGTCGAAAAGAAACGCTTTGGCAAAATTGCAAGATGAGGGAGGGGTCGCGAGATCTTGTGTCAAGCGTCGCCGCCACGAAAGGGCGCAGCCCAAGCGTTGCCTGCTGCCAGCGCCGGCGAGCTCTGTCCTTTCATTCTCGAACTTCCCCAGTTCGTGACAGCACCGAGCAACTCGAGCACTCAAGCGACCGGTTGACGCGTCTTTTCTCGCAGCGACCGTGATGAGGCCCATCAGGCTTCGCGGCCTGTGCATTGCCGCCGTTGCGAGTGCGGTTGCGTATACGGCACAAGTGGCAGCGTTAAACGTTGACACCACCGCTGTCTACGATACCTCAGCGAAATGCACGGCCTATGCGAGTGCAAGTGGAGTGCCGGTGTTGGTGACGGCAGTTTCTTCTGTAGGCGGAACTTGCGCGTCTACTTCAGTGGTCAAAACCAATTGTGCTAGTGGAACCAATGGACTGTTTTCAGTACTAGACTGCAAGACGACAGACGGCACGGCGACGAGTGGTTTCGAGGGCGCGTTTCTGACTGGTCTCTTCTCTTCAGCGAATCCATACGTGATCGTGGAAGAGTACAATGCGAATTGTCCTAATACGGAAGCTGGTCTCACCAAGATCACCGCGTACTTGGCGGATGGCAAGTGCCACAAGACTGAAGCAGCGAAAAGTTACAGAGCCACGCGAATGACGGATGGTTCGGCGTCGGTCAGCACGTACGCAACGTCAGTTGACTGTTCGACGACTGCGGTGACTCTGGCTGCGACTAGTGTGCAAGTGGATGCTACAAACGGAAACACGTGTCCTGCTACGGATGGTACCACTGGTCTCGCCAACAAAAGGTCTTCGGTAACGGAGCAACGCCTTGGTACGTTTCATCGGTCGTGAGCTATGCCTCAGGCACGAGCACATGCGCAGCACCATCGGTGCCCTCGAAAGTAGTGACGAGCATCGCCACCAACGGAGATACTTGTGTGGCTGCAGCCGCGTGCACGGGCACCACCCCAACCGTCACCAAATGCAGTTCTTCGCTGACCAACACGGCAGATATGGGTACTGTGTTCGGGGCTACGAATCCGTACGTGATTGTGGAGTCGTACACAACTGGAAAAAGCTGTGCAGTGTCGAACCTGGTGAGTGTTACTACGTATGTAGCGGACGGCAAGTGTCATGCGACGGGCGGGGCGACGAGTTACCGAGTGACGAGAGCGTCGGACCTTTCAACGTCCATCAAGACGTATGCAACAGTTGATTGCACTGGAAACGCGGATACGTCAAGTTTTGACGTGAACGCTCTCCAAGCGACGAATAATGCCTGTCCAGCTACTGCAACCACTACTGGGGCCTTAGCCGGCATTGTGGACATGAAGATTTACGGCGGAGGAGTAACGCCTTGGTACGTTTCATCGGTCGTGAGCTACGCCTCAGGCACGAGCACCTGCGCAGCACCAACGGTGCCCTCGAAAGTAGTGACGACTATCGCTGCCAACGGAGACACTTGTGTGGCTGCAGCCGCGTGCACGGGCACCACCCCAACCATCACCAAATGCAGTACTTCGCTGACCAACACGGCAGATATGGGTACTGTGTTCGGGGCTACGAATCCGTACGTGATTGTGGAGTCGTATACAACTGGAAAAAGCTGTGCAGTGTCGAACCTGGTGAGTGTTACTACGTATGTAGCGGACGGCAAGTGTCATGCGACGGGCGGGGCGACGAGTTACCGAGTGACGAGAGCGTCGGACCTTTCAACGTCCATCAAGACGTATGCAACAGTTGATTGCACTGGAAACGCGGATACGTCAAGTTTTGACGTGAACGCTCTCCAAGCGACGAATAATGCCTGTCCAGCTACTGCAACCACTACTGGGGCCTTAGCCGGCATTGTGGACATGAAGATTTACGGCGGAGGAGTAACGCCTTGGTACGTTTCATCGGTCGTGAGCTACGCCTCAGGCACGAGCACCTGCGCAGCACCAACGGTGCCCTCGAAAGTAGTGACGACTATCGCTGCCAACGGAGACACTTGTGTGGCTGCAGCCGCGTGCACGGGCACCACCCCAACCATCACCAAATGCAGTACTTCGCTGACCAACACGGCAGATATGGGTACTGTGTTCGGGACGAACCCGTACGTGATCGTGGAAAAGTACAACGATGCAAAGTCGTGTGCCGTGTCCGAACTACTGAGCGTCACGGCGTACGTTGCAGATGGCAAATGTCACGGGACGGGCTCGACAAGTTACAGGGCTTCGCGGAAGGCGGATGGATCAGCGTTTATACAGCCGTACACTGATGCAACGTGTACTACAGCGGGGACGTCAACGACTGTGACCGCGACTATGGTTGATGCGACCAACGGTAATTCGTGTCAGAACAATGTCAATGGAATTCTCAACACGAAGATCTTCGGCGGTGGCGGTGCAACGACTATTGTTAGCTTAACAGCTACCGCTGTTTATGGGTCGTCAACGGATTGCACAGGAACGACGGCTGTGCCATTAGTTGTGACTGCTGTGATCAGTACGACCACGTGCGCGCCTAGCTCTTCGTGTGCTGAAACGCCAGCGTCTAGTTCGTTGTATCCAGAAATCTCCTGCACAACTTCGGTTGGCACCCCAATCGGCGAGTTTGAAAGGACGTTACTGCCGAGTCTTTACTCCTCTGCTTCGACTCCGTACGTTATTGTGGCGACGTACACGGGAACAGGATGTACTCTGGCCAATCTCGACAAGATCACAGCATACCTTGCGGATGGTAAGTGTCACAAGACTGGCACGGCGACAAGCTACAGGGCCATGCGGAAGACGGATGGCACGGCATCGGTTAAAATGTACACAGCAGCTGACTGTTCTGGAACTGCGACGAGCCTGGACGCGACTGGTGCTCAAGTGGATCCTATAAGTGGAAACACGTGTCCTGCTGCGGATGGTACCACTGGTCTCGCTAACAAAATCGTTTTCGGCAGTGGGGTGAGTCCAGTGTACTTGTCGGCAGCGGTAAACTACGACACTAATACTGGTGACTGCCAATCGCCAGCGGTGCCGACGCAGTTGACGCTGTCGAAACTCGATTTCGACACGTGCTCGGCGACAACTACCTGCACTGGTACTTACGCTCCGTTTATGGGGACCACCTGCAGTGTTTTCACGACGTACAGAACGACAGATCTGCTGGCTATGTTTGGTTCGCGACCGTATTTGATTGTGGAGAAGTACCAGTCTGGGGCGGGTTGCAGTGATCCAATGCAACTCTCCAGCATTTCGGCCTATCTTGCAGACGGAGGTTGTCATCCTACAGGTGCGGCGACTAGCTACAGGGCGATTCGAAACGCCGACTTTTCAGCGAGAGCTCAGCTCTACACGGACGCAATTTGCGGGACTGTTGATACAACTGCTGGAGCGCTGTTGGCTGTGACCATTGCGCAGGGCACCCTCGCCAACCAGTGTAACGCTGTTAACGGCGGGATTGCAGATACCTTTATCTATGGTTACGGTGCAAGTCCTCTGTACTTGACATCTTTGGTGAGCTATGATGCGAACACGAACGACTGCCAATCGCCGGCGTTGCCGTCGTACTTGCTGACTACTACGACGACGATGGACACCTGCTCTCCATCAACAACTTGCACCGGTACGGGTGCGCCATTCACGACTGTTGCGTGTGGTTTGACTTCGACGTACAAAACGGACGTGGCGAATATGTTCGGGTTGAACCCTTACTTGATTGTGCAGTCATACCAAGCTGGGTCGACCTGTGGAACCTTGACGGGCATCAAGACATATCTGGCCGATGGCAAGTGCCACAAGATAGACACGACGAGCTACCGAGCTGTACGCAAGGCAGATACCTCCGCGTTTGTTCAGCTATACACGGACACGGCCTGTGCCATCGCTGGATCGAGTGTTTCTGTGACTAGCGCTCAGGGAAATGCCTGTACATCAGACAAGGTGGTGTACGGCAGTGGATCCAGCCCTCTGTTCGTCAAGTCGATCGTAACCTACGACTCGGCCTGTTCGTCGGCGACAGCGGTACCGTTGCAGGTGGCTACAACCGTGGACGATTTGAGTACTTGTACACCTGTCAGCTGCAGTGGTACATCATCTACAATGTGCAGCCCAAGGTTAACACACAAGTCGGATATGAATACATTGTTTGGGACAAACCCATACGTGGTAATCGAGACGTACTCGGATGGAAAGTGTGATCCCGCAGCATCTTCAGCTTATAAGACATACCTGGCTGATGGTAGCTGTCGTTCACCAGGCACTGGGAGTTTTAGAGCTACGCGAAAGAAGGATGGATCGGCTGTGGTTCAAACTTACACCGATACAGCCTGTGCGACGCTAGGGACCCTAACTATCGTGACTGCGGCTCAAGCTATGGGCAATTCATGTGCCAACGATGGAAAGGGGTTATTAAATACGAAGGTCTACGGAGGAGGAGCCAGTGTGATGTATCTGTCGTCGACTGTAAACTATGACTCGAACACAAATGACTGCAAGTCACCGGATGTTCCAACACAGCTCACAACGAACATAGTCGCTGCTGGTTCGTGCACTTCCACCTCTACGTGCGCTGGATCAGGGCCATACTCGGCAACAACGTGCAGCTCGGCTTCATCATACAAGACAGATGTGGCTGCAGCTGCTCTTTTGGAACAACAAACCCGTACGTGATTGTGGAAAAGTACGCACCTGGCAGCAACTGTGACGCTACGGCACTGCTTGGAGTAACAACGTATCTAGCAGACAGCAAATGCCATGCGACTGGGGCTTCCTCGAGTTGTAAGGCTGTTCGAAACCTTGATGGTTCCGCACTAATTACTACCTTCAGCGACTTATTGTGCAGTGTTGGCGGTACGACGTTATCTGTGAGTGGTGCTCAATTCACGGGTGGCACTTGCTTGAATGGAATCGTTGATACGAAGTTCTATGGCAACGCCGCGGTAACTCCGTTGTATTTGCAGTCGGTTGCGACTTATGGTACCAGTACTGGTGACTGCCAAGCGCCAGCCGTTCCTTCGCAGCTAGTGACGAGTCTGGTTGGAGGCGATGCTTGCTCAACAAAGACCTCGTGCAGTTCTGGTTCGGCCCCGTTTACGAGTTCAAGTGTAGTTCTGTCTCAACACTCGATGCTGACATTGCCGCAATATTTGGCTCGGTTCCATTCGTGACAGTGAAGAAGTACAATGCTGGTAAGAGCTGTGTTAGTGCACAACTGTCCAACGTAACAACATTCATTGCAGACGGCGTATGCCACAAGACAAGTGTTTCGGCAAGCTACCTCGCGACTCGCATGGCTGATGGATCTGCATTTATTCAGCAGTATACGGATGCTTTGTGCGGGACGGCTGGAACCGCATTGACTGTGGCCTCTGCAATGGTTGATACAAGTACTGGTAATTCGTGTAAAAACGACGGGAAGGGTGTCCTTGATACCCTGATTATTGGTGGCGGTTCAACTGCGACATTGTACAAATCGACGGTGAGCTATGATGCGAGTACCAATGGTTGTAAGTCTCCAGATATCCCATCGCAGCTCGTAACCAGCGCAGCTGCCGTGGCCGATTGTACGGCGACGTCTGCGTGCACTGGCTCCGGCCCCTTCTCCGTAACAGCGTGTACTTCTAGCTTGACGTTCAAGACATATGTAGCTAACATGTTCGGCTCGAATCCGTACGTGATTGTGGAGAAGTACACCAGTGGACAGAATTGTGACTCGACAAAGTTGTCGGGTACTACAACATACTCAGCGGACGGCAAGTGCCATGCAACGGACACAGCAAAAAGCTATACAGCTTCTCGGGCAGTGGATGGCTCGTCGATGATCAAAACATTCTCTGCCGCTGCTGACTGTACTGGGGCCTCGACTACTATGGACATTACTGCTGCTCAGGCCACCGGAAATTCTTGTGCCGCGGGTACAACGGGTATTGCTGACACGAAGGTTTACGGAAGTGGAGCAACACCCCTATATTTGGCTTCGGTCATGAACTACGACTCGAGCACTTTAGCTTGTACGTCACCAGATGTCCCGTACCAGCTCGTGACAAGTGTGGTTTCGGCAGGCGCTTGTACGGCAACTTCGGTATGTAACAGCACTACCGCGCTGTTTAACTCGACTGGATGTAGTTCTACCTTGACTTACAAGACGGATGTGGCTAATTTGTTTGGATCGAACCCATACGTGATCGTGGAAAGTTACACCTCCGGAAGTACCTGTGCCAGCGGGACACTCTCGGGTATTACAACATATCTGGCAGATTACAAGTGCCACAAGACATCATCTGGTTCATACAAAGCCTCCCGGAGTGTAGATGGGTCTGCAACAATCCAACCGTACACAGACACGGCCTGTGCTACTGCTGGGACGCCAATGACTGTGACTGCTGCCCAGGCTACTGGGAACTCGTGTGCTAGCGATGCAAATGGGATGGTCGACACGAAGATTTATGGGAGTGGAGCTACCCCGCTACTGAAGTCAGTTGTAACGTACGATTCAACGACGGGCACATGTTTGGCTCCAGTTGTGCCTTCTCAAGTGGTGACGACTACGGTAGCTCTGGGTGCTTGCACAGCGGCAACGGCGTGTACTGGGTCTACAGGGCCCTTTACGGTAACAATATGCAGTTCGCCGTTGACGTACAAGACAGATATGACCTCGATATTTACAACGACTTCCACGACAAACCCGTACGTGGTGCTGGAGAAGTACACTGTGGGCACAAGCTGTGCCGTTGCTCAACTGGCGAGCGTAGTTACGTACATTGCTGACAGCAAGTGCCACAAGGGGAGTACTGGAAGTTACAGAGTGACTCGAGGAGCAGATGGTGCTGTGATCATCCAACCGTACACCGACATAGCTTGCGCTACCACTGGCACCGTGGTGACTGTGACTGCTGCACAAGCCGCCGGTAACTCCTGTGCGGATGATTCCAAGGGTATAGTTGATACGAAGGTGTATGGTTTTGGAGTGAGTGCATTAAATTTGCAATCATCTGTGAATTACGATGCCAATACGCTTGGGTGTAAGACCCCAGACGTGCCATCACAACTGGCAATTAGCCCAGTGGCTGCAGGTAGTACTTGTACCGCTACGTCGACGTGCTCAACTGGGTCGGCTCCTTTTCCGTGATGGCGTGTAGTAGTACATCATTGACGTACAAGACGGACCTGGCTAATCTGTATGGATCAAATCCGTACGTGATCGTTGAAAAGTATGCAGTTGCAACGACAACCACGACAAAATGCGAACCTTCGGCATTGTCAACCATAACTGTGTACCTTGCTGATGGTATTTGCCACAAGACGAGTGGAACGGCTAGTTACAGAGCTACACGCAAGGCAGATGGTTCCGCACTAATTCAGCCGTATACAGATACGGTGTGTAGCACAGTCGCGGCAAGTACGTTGATAACGATTACTGCGGCCCAAGCTACAGGAAACTCATGTACTGCTGGGACCACCGGAATTGCTGACACGAAGGTGTACGGCAGCGGATCCAGCTTGTTGTTCTTGAAGTGGATTGCAAACTACGACTCGAGCACAGGTAGCTGTTCATCTCCTAACGTGCCGTCACAGCCAGTAGCTACTGTGTCAAATTTGGATGTCACTGGTGGCGCGATCCCGTCGACTTCTTGCACCGGTAGCACAGCACCCTTCACAAGCACAAAATATGGCTCCGTTTCAACATACAAGTCGGAATTGACAACTGCGTTTGGTACAAATCCATACGTGATCGTCGAAAAGTACACTGCAGGAAAGATCTGCGATGCAGCATATTTGTCTTCAATAACAGCGTACCTCGCCGATGGCAAGTGCCATAAGGCGAGCGCAACGACAAGCTACAGAGCTACTCGCAAGTCGGATGGCTCTGCATTCGTTCAGCCGTATACGGACGCGGCATGCACTACACCCGGAACGCTTGTTACAGTGACGACAGCTCAAGCTGCAGGGAACTCTTGCGCTGCTGGTACAGATGGTCTGGTTGATACGAAGGTGTCCGGCGGCGGAGCGAGTACGTTGTATTTGAAGACGGTTGCCAACTTTGACTCCAACACGGGTGCATGCAGGTCACCGGTTGTTCCTTCTCTGTTATCTACAACTGTGGCAAATTTGGATAGTTGCACGGCAACTGCATCGTGTGCTGGCTCAGGGCCCTACACGAGTACCCGGTGTTCGTCTGTTTTGACCTACAGATCGGACTTTGCTTCAATGTTCGGCTCGAGTCCGTACGTGATCGTTGAGAAGTACACCGCTGGGACCAGTTGTTATCTGGAACAGCTCGCTAGTGTAGCAGCGTACTTGGCAGACGGCAAGTGTCACAAGACTGCTACAGCAGCAAGCTACAAGGCCACACGTATGTCTGATGGCTCTGCATTTATACAGTCGTACACAGACGCAACGTGTGGTGCGGCCGGCACGCTTGTAACTGTGACCACGGCGCAAGCTGCGGGTAACTCGTGCGCTGTTGGTACGTCCGGTATTGCTGATACAAAGGTCTTTGGTGGCGGAGCAACTGCAACCGTGTTCAAATCGAAGATAAATTACGACTCGAACACGGGCAATTGTCTATCACCTGCTGCTACCCCAGGCCAGATTGTGACGACCATGGTTGCTGCGGATGATTGTGTGGTGACGTCGGCATGCACGGGGTCGAATCCTGTGTATGGTACCATTTGCTCCTCACTCTTGACCTACAAGACCGATATTGCTAATGCGTTTGGCTCTAGTCCGTATGTGTCCGTGGAGAGCTACACAGCCGGAACAAGTTGTGCGACCGGAACTCTAGTATCGACTACTACTTATTTGGCGGATAACAAGTGTCACCGAATAGACACATCCACATACTACAAATCCACCCGCCTTGCGGACGGTTCGGCAACAGTCCAGCGGTACTCGGATATTTGCGTTACTACGAGTGGGGCGCAATTTACGGTTACTAAGGAGCAAGCCACAGGCAATTCATGCGCAAGTGATGTCAATGGAATCGTCAACACAAAGGTATACGGCAGTGGAGCAACCCCGGTGTTGCAGACTGTTGTGACGTACGCTTCTACAACGGGTGGTTGTGCGGCCCCAATAATTCCATTACAAGTGGAGACGACTACTGTTGCAGCAGGTGCTTGTTCAGCGGTGAGTGCTTGTACTGCTGCCCCCTTTACTGTCACCATTTGCAGTTCGTCGTTGACATATAAGGCCGATGTGGCTAATATCTTCGGATCGAACCCGTACGTGATCGTGGATAAGTACGCCAGTTCAACAACCTGTGCAGCTACAGTTACTCCGACGCCCACTACTTACGTCGCGGACGGTACGTGTCATGCATTAGGTAGTGCATGGTACAAGGCTGTCCGTGCTACGGATTTATCAACGACGATTACTCCGTATTCGGCATCGGGGTGTGCTACAGCGGGAACACCGGTAGTGACTGTGACTGCGTCCCAAGGCACAGGTAACACGTGTGTCGCAGGCTCAACCGATGGCAGCAAATACTATCCGAACGGGATAACTCCGGTATCGAAGACAATCGTGACTTACAGTACTATCACGGGCGGCTGCGTAGCACCAGTTATGCCATCCGATTTGGTGACGACTACAGTTGCTGCGGGTGCTTGTACAGCAGCAACGGCATGCACTGGTACTACTGGTCCTTTTACCAAAACCGTGTGCAGTTCATCGCTTACTTTTAAGGCGGATATGGCTGCGGTGCTTGGCACGAGCTCGACCGTTAACCCATACGTAATTGTGGAGAAGTACACCTCGACAACTTGTGGAACACTGTCTAGCACTGCTGCGTATCTGGCAGACGGAAAGTGTCATTTGACGGATACAGCAAGCTACAGAGCGACAAGATTGTCTGATGGTACAGCTTTTGTTCAACCATACACCGATACAGCCTGCGCTACTACTGGAACGCTAGTTACTGTGACAGCGGCTCAGGCTACCGGGAACTCGTGTGCCAATGACGTCAATGGCATCGCTAGCACGAAGGTCTACGGTGGCGGCGCTACTTCCATGGCCGTGCAATCGACCGTGAATTACGATGCGAGCACTATTGGTTGCAAGTCCCCAGATGTGCCATCACAACTAGTTTCAACTGTTGATACCTCGGGTGCTTGCGTAGCGACGACCACATGCGCTGGAACTGCTACCCCTTACTCGGCAACTAAGTGCAGCAATGTGTTGACGTACAAAACGGACGTAGCAGCATCATTCGGCTCGACTCCTATGTGATCGTGGAGAAGTACAATGCTGGAAAGAAATGTGACGTCGCTGAGCTGGCTGGCATCACAACATATTCGGCGGACGGCAAGTGTCACCAGACTGACACTACGGCAAGCTTTAGAGCCCTAAGAACATCAGACGGTGCGGTGACGATAAAATCGTATTCGGCAGCGGCCGATTGCACTGGAGACTCGACATCCCTGGATGTTACATCAGCACAGGCGAAGGGTAACTCATGTGCCACTGATGCCAACGGTGTTGTTGACACCAAGATTTATGGCAGTGGAACAAGTCCGTTGTTCTTTTCGATTGTGAATTACGATACGAATACGGGTGGATGCAAGTCACCTGCGATCCCGTCAAAACTCGAAGCGAACGTGGTTGCTGCTGATACCTGTTTGGCGACTTCTACTTGCAATGGTACAGCGGCGCCGTTCTCTGCAATCACGTGCACTTCTACTTGGACATACAAGACAGATGTGGGAACCACATTTGGAGCGAACCCGTACGTTCTTGTGGAGAAGTACACTGCTGGAACAAGTTGTGCAGCTGCTCAGCTATCGGGAATCTCTACCTACCTGGCAGACGGCAAATGCCACCTGACAAGTGCGGCTGCAAGTTACAGAGCGATCAAATCATCCGACGGTTCGACTATTCAAGCGTTTGCAGACTCCACCTGTAGTGCAGCTTGGATGACTTTAGCGACAAATGCGGCGCAGGTCACCAACAACGTGTGCACCACAGGAATTATCGACTCCAAGCTTTACGGAAGTGGCGCAACTTCTGCGGTATTGTCTGCTGTTGGCGTGTATGATGGCACAACCTGCGCGACTCCCGCGCAATTGTCGATCACCAGCGGATATTATTGTACAGCTACTGCGTGTTCGGTATCAGGTGGTCGTTCGATGTCACAAACTTGTGGAGCCGACCAAACTGCATTGGCGCAGGGGATGTTTGGCACCAAACCATACATTCTTGTAGAAGTCTTCAAGGATGGAACGTCATGCGGTACGAAGCAAGGCACGATGGTGTACTCAGCCGACTCGAGCTGTCATCTGGCCATGGATGGTGCAACGAGCTTTAAGGCGACGCTGGATACGAGTGGATCTGGGGCGATGATCATGTACTCGGACAATGCGTGCACGACCTCTGCGCCTGTCACGACGCCACTAACTAAAGACCAGCTGACGTCACACACATGCACTGGGAATATGAAGTATTATAGCGGCAATGTTCTAAGTACTCAAGCCCCCGTGACGGAAGCCCCTGCTACAAATCCACCAGCGACAGCAGCTCCGACAGCAGCTCCGACAGCAGCTCCGACCACAGCGACGCCAGCAGCGACTACTGCTACACCGGCAAACCAGCAGTCCGGAAACGCAGCGTCAGCTTTTATTTTCCCGTCGTCCACGCTTATTGCGCTTGGCTTAGCATGGCTGGGGTGGTTTGCAACGCTACTGGTTTAAGCTAGTGGAGGGAAGCGCCAAGAGGGTACTCGATTGGAGAGGCCGTCACGGCCTAGGTCTGCAGCAAGAGCTGCTTCATATTTCCTTTAGCGGCGTGTTTTCTAGACGCCTGCATGCTCGTCTCAGAGCCAACAGCAAGTTGGCGAAGAGCGAGCTTTCATACATAAATCAATTTCTTACTTCATGCCATTTTTTGTTTTGCGTGTGCCCTGCACAATTTCGCATTCTCAGCACATAAATACTGCAGGTTGCAGATGAACCCCGCATTAGTAATCCCCAGACTTGGAATACCCGCTCAAATAGAATAAAATGTCGGTTCCCAATGACCAACTGGCACGCGTGGTTTACAAAACTAAGCAGTTATACTAAATCCTCAAACGTAATATATAATAAAAAATCGACAAATATTCCTACAAAGGTTTTTAAGCATAGAAAAGTCACCTTTGTCCAGGTCGATGACACCGACATTTCCATCCAATTCCTCTCGGAATACTCGCTGAATTTCGCGAAACCAGCCTACAGATCCGTCCGTCACTCCTACAGTATTGGCACAAACTAAAACATTTCCAATCCATTTTAGAGAACATGTTATAGATGTCCCGATGGTGAGGTTGTGTTTTCCATGGAGTTTGCATATAATGCTGACAGCTTTACAGCTTTTAAGCGCTGCTGAGCGATATTTGAGATGTTTCGGTTGGCGGTGAGCTCCTTGCAACAAATTGTTCGCTGTTACAGTATGTGCTTTGCAGGATGAAAAGGTAGCGCTTAAAGTTATGGTGCCACCAAAATGGTACACCCTGAGATGGGAATACCCTGGAATTGGAATAATGTTGCCGTTCCCGACGCTATGACAATTGAGAGGTTCATCTGTATTCTGTCCAATCACAGCACAACCCAATTCACGTATCGGATCTGACAAAGGATGACGCGTCCGCTGATGCTCGCGCTGCTGCTGTGCGCGCTGACGGTCTCGGAGGCGCTGTATTTCAACGTGCTAAAGGAGGTGAGAGGGACTGGTGTATACTGGGCGGAAGTATCAGGGTGCTGACTTGCTCTGGCTTTTGTGGCTCCTCACGCAGGGCCATCGCTGCTTCCTTGCGGATGTGCCATCGGCCACCACAATCCGCGCCGAGTTCGACTCGCCTGACACCTCGGACGTCATGGTAGATGCTGCCGATTGTAGGAGACAGGATTTTATCTGCTGCTCACTATGGAGCTACGTGTCGTGTGTTGCTGCTCGATGAGGCTGCAGAAGACGCAGCTGGCGTTCTTCGCGCCGGATCCGACCAAGGGCGAGGAGGAAAATTCGCTGGTGAAGAAGGAGGTGACCAGCAAAAAGGTGGTGGGGAGGAGTGTTGGTCGGTTGTTGAGTGCAGGTGCTGACTGACTATCTGATGATTTTAGGGAGCGATCTCGTTCACGGCGCAGCAGAACGGCGCGCACTGGGTCTGCGTCAGTCTCGACTCGTCCAACTACGCACTTCCTGATGATGCTGTAATGGTACAAAGAGAAGGGAAATGTGCTGCTAATGGTTGATGTCTATTATAGCTGATGCGGGCGTGTTTGCTAGCGCTTCGCGTTGAAGCTGAAGATGGGCACCAGTCACGAGGAGTACCAGAACCTGGCCAAGAAGAACCAAATGGATGAGCTTCACTTGGGCATTTTGAAGCTGCGCGACCGCGTGACGGCTATCCAGCGCAATCAGGATTATGCTAAGGTTTGCTGCTCCCCTGCATCCGACAGCCTGCGTTCTTTAAGGCGGAGGCTTGACGTGTGTGTGTTTTTCGTGTTTTGACAGGAGAAGAGCTTGACACTGCAGTCCTCAATCGAGAGCAACAATTACCGCGCCACGTGGGTGTCGGTGTTGCAGGTTAGCATAATGCCGATTAGAACAGACCCTCACGTTAGGTGGCTAACAAAATTGGTGATCAGATTGCCATCCTGCTTGTGACAGGATTTTACCAAGCCAAGCATCTCCAGCAATATTTTCACAAGAAAAATTGGTGTAGCTTGACCATGACAACTTGGTGATCGACTCTTAACAGGTAAAAGGTAAATCTGCGTTAGCTGGGCCGTTGGTGGCAAGTAAACGGCAACAAATAGGTCATGAAATCGTTAGCCCCGATCTTTGTGAGGTCCAAAATTTGAAAAACCAGTCCACGAGCACCAGAAGATCTTCGCCTCAAGCGTCCTCTTAGATGAATGTACCAGCGACTCTCAAACTGACCAGTCCTACTAAACCGATGTGGGATCTGTGCTGGGATCGAATCCATACGTGATTGTGGAGTCGTCGGCTACTGGGAAAGCGGTGCCGTCAGAGTGTTACTTCGTACGTAGCAGAAGGCACTCTGACGGAGTGTCGTCCGACGTGCTCTACGACGAGTGACCGAGTAACGAGAGCGTCACACCAGTCAGCGTCGAATAAGACGTATCCAACAGGTGAATGCTGCAATCGCAGTTTCGACGTGAACGCGGCACGAACGACTGCTGATGCATGTCCTCCTTCGGAACTATGGAGTCGGAGCAGGTATTGTATGAAGATTCACGGCGATGGTGCCATGCCTTGGTACGTTTCGATGGCTGTGAGCTACGCCTCGGGAACGACCACCTGTGCGTCTCCGACGGTGCCATGGGAAATAGTCACGAGCATCGCCACCAACGGGGATTCTTGCGCGGCTACATCTGGAGCTGCAACTCCGTGCACTGCTACCCCGCTACTATCACCAAGTGCAGTTGTTCATTGGCGTCCGACGGACTCGTATTGGGTCCACGAACCCGTACGTGATTGTGGGGAAGTACAACGATGGAAGTCATGTGCGATTCCAGGACTACTGCTGTCACCACGGACGTTGCGAGTGGCAAATGTCATGTGACGGGCTCGACGAGTTACGGGGCTAACGCGGAAGGCGGACGGATCAGCATTGCCACCAAATGCAGTCGGGTCGAATCCTTATGCGATTGTGGAGTCGTACCACCTGCGCGGCTCCGACGTTGCCAACGAAAAGAGTATCGAGCATTATTGCCAGCGGCGATGCTTGCACGACTGCAACGTCGTGCACTAGCATCACCCCAGCTATCACGAAATGCAGTTCTTCGATAACGAACGCGGCAGATGAGGGTCTGCGTTGGGATCGAATCCATACGTGATTGTGGAGTCGTACGCTACTGGGAAAGCGGTGCCGTCAGAGTGTTACTACGTACGTAGCAGAAGGCACTCTGACGGAGTGTCGTGCGACGTGCTCTACGACGAGTGACCGAGTGACCAGAGTGTTGGACCAGTCAGCGTCGATCAAGACATATGCAACAGTTTATTGCACTGGAACCGCACGATTAATGCCTGTCCAGCTACTGCAACCACTACTGGAGTCTCAGCCGGCATTGTGGACATGAAGATTTACGGCGGAGGAGTAACGCCTTGGTACGTTTCATCGGTCGTGAGCTACGCCTCAGGCACGAGCACCTGCGCAGCACCAACGGTGCCATCGAAAGTAGTGACGACTATCGCTGCCAACGGAGATACTTGTGTGGCTGCAGCCGCGTGCACGGGCACCACCCCAACCATCACCAAATGCAGTACTTCGCTGACCAACACGGCGGATATGGGTACTGTGTTCGGGGCTACGAATCCGTACGTGATTGTGGAGTCGTATACAACTGGAAAAAGCTGTGCAGTGTCGAACCTGGTGAGTGTTACTACGTATGTAGCAGACGGCAAGTGTCATGCGACGGGCGGGGCGACGAGTTACCGAGTGACGAGAGCGTCGGACCTTTCAAGACGTATGCAACAGTTGATTGCACTGGAAACGCGGATACGTCAAGTTTTGACGTTAACGCTCTCCAAGCGACGAATAATGCCTGTCCAGCTACTGCACCACTACTGGGGCCTCAGCTGGCATTGTGGACATGAACATTTACGGCGGAGGAATAACGCCTTGATACGTTTCATCGGTCGTGAGCTACGCCTCAGGCACGAGCACCTGCGCGTCACCAACGGTGCCATCGAAAGTAGTGACGTCTATCGCTGCCAACGGAGATACTTGTGTGGCTGCAGCCGCGTGCACGGGCACTACCCCAACCATCACCAAATGCAGTACTTCGCTGACCAACACGGCAGATATGGGTACTGTGTTCGGGACGAACCCGTACGTGATCGTGGAAAAGTACAACGATGCAAAGTCGTGTGCCGTGTCCGAACTACTGAGCGTCACGGCGTACGTTGCAGATGGCAAATGTCACGTGACGGGCTCGACAAGTTACAGGGCTTCGCGGAAGGCGGATGGATCAGCGTTTATACAGCCGTGCACTGATGCAACGTGTACTACAGCGGGAACGTCAACGACTGTGACCGCGACTATGGTTGATGCGACCAACGGTAATTCGTGTCAGAACAATGTCAATGGAATTCTCAACACGAAGATCTACGGTGGTGGCGGTGCAACGACAATTGTTAGCTTAGCAGTTACCGCTGTTTATGGGTCGTCAACGGACTGCACAGGAACGACGGCTGTGCCATTAGTTGTGACTGCTGTGATCAGTTCGACCACGTGCGCGTCTAGCTCTACGTGTGCTGAAACGCCAGCGTCTAGTTCGTTGTATCCAGAAACCTCCTTCACAACTTCGCTAGCTACAGGGCGATTCGAAACGCCGACTTTTCAGCGAGAGCTCAGCTCTACACGGACGCAATTTGCGGGACTGTTGATACAACTATTGTGCAGGGCACCCTCGCCAACCAGTGTAACACTATTAACGCCGGGATTGCAGATACCTTTATCTATGGTAACGGTGGAAGTCCTCTGTACTTGACATCTACGGCGAGCTATGATGCGAACACGAACGACTTCCAATCGCCGGCGTTGCCGTCGTACTTGCTGACTACTACGACGACGATGGACATCTGCTCTCCGTCAACAACCTGCACTGGTACGGGTGCGCCATTCACGACTGTTGCATGTGGTTTGATTTCGACGTACAAGACGGACGAGGCGAATATGTTCGGGTTGAACCCTTTCTTGATTGTGCAGTCATACCAAGCTGGACCGACCTGTGGAACCTTGACAGGCATCAAAACATATCTGGCCGATGGCAAGTGCCACAAGATAGATACGACGAGCTACCGAGCTGTACGCAAGGCAGATACCTCCGCGTTTGTTTAGCAATACACGGACACGGTCTGTGCCATCGCTGGATCGAGTGTTTCTGTGACTAGCGCTCAGGGAAATGCCTGTACATCAGACAAGGTGGTGTACGGCAGTGGATCCAGCCCTCTGTTCGTCAAGTCGATCGTAACCTACGACTCCGCCTGTTCGTCGGCGACAGGGGTACCGTTGCAGGTGGCTACAACTGTGGACGATTTGAGTACTTGTACACCGGTCAGTTGCAGTGGTACGTCAACTACAATGTGCAGCCCAAGGTTAACGCACAAGTTGGATATGAATACATTGTTTGGGACAAACCCATACGTGGTAATCGAGACGTACTCGGATGGAAAGTGTGATCCCGCAGCATCTTCAGCTTTTAAGACATACCTGGCTGATGGTAGCTGTCGTTCACCAGGCACTGGGAGTTTCAGAGCTACGCGCAAGAAGGATGCAGTTGTTCAAACGTACACCGATACAGCCTGTGCGATGTTAGGGACTCTAGCAATCGTGACTGCGGCTCAGGCTATGGGCAATACATGTGCCAACGATGGAAAGGGATTACTGATACGAAGGTCTACGGTGGAGGCGGCAGTGCATTGTACCTGTCGTCGACTGTGAGCTACGACTTGAACACAATGGTCGAAGGCTTGCACTGGGGCTGCTGCGCCGTTCATTGATACGACTTAAACCTCTGCATCGACGTTCAAGGATGATATCACAGTGGTGTTTCGTGAAGACAATCCGTACGTGTTTGTGGAGAGGTACAACATTGGAAAGAGCTGCTGCGCTACCACTGCGACGGTAGGTGCAGTGGCTGGAGTCCAAGCTACAGGAAAGGCGTGTTCTAATGACGCGAATGGGATGTGGACTCGAAAATCCTCGCGGGGATAACCCGGTATACATCACACTTCCAAAGCTGACCGTATTATCGTGGAACATTGACAAGCTGCGTGCGACCACGGGACAGGCTGAGGGTAACTCTTGTGCTGCTGGGAAATGGGCAGTCTCGACAAAAAGGTGTCTGGTGCTGGAAGAACTCCGATGGTGTACGTATCGGAAGTCAGCTCGACACTTTCTGCACATCGTTGCTGAAGTACCAACTCAAGTAGTTGGTCCAATGCCAACTAGTGCGGTTCCTCATCAACACACGCCTGGGATGACATTAGAGGCAAGTTTGGCTTCAATCCTTACGTGGCAACATGTGCGATGCGGCAGAAATGGTAAGAGTTACGTCATATCTAGCGGATGGCAAATGCCACAATTTGGTGCAAAGGCGAGCTACGTAGCTGTGAGAAAAGCGGATGGCTCTGCGTCCACCACGGTCGTGGATTACTCAGGCACGTTGACGAGCGTGGATATAACCGCAGCCCAAGCAACAGGCGGTTCATGCGCTGCTGGTACTACTGGCCTCGCGGACACGAAAATTTACGGCGCAGGAGTCACTTTGTTGTTCTTGACTGCTGTTATCACTCACTACGGGTTGGTGTGCTTCTTCAACTACGATGCCAACCCACCAAGGTCTCAGTTATTACACTTGTAGGGCACCAACGACTTGCACTGGTACCGCTTCACCGTACATCGGCACTTCTTGCAGGTCTACGCTTCAGTGGGGACACTTACGTTTTTGTGGAGAAATACACCGACGGCAAAAGCTGTGGTGTGGGGCACCTGACGGGCATCACGGCCTGCCTTGCGGATGGGTCATGTAACTAGACGGGTGTAAAGCAAGCTACGTTACGTTGTGGGATAAGTCAGCGACGATTAAGACGTACGTTGACTCGGTGCGTGCAGTACGACAGGAACTACGTTGACTTGTACGAAATCCCATTGCATCATTGGTTATCTTGACATCAAAATTGGCTGGGCAAGGACGGCTACGCAATTCATAACGATTGCAAGCTCCGACACAAACGTAATTTTTTAAGGTATACGTTTAATGTATACCTCTTGATGAACTAGACAACTGTGGTGACTGAGGTGACCGATACCTGCACTGAATCAACAGCGTGTAGTAGTGGTGACATTCCGTGCACTGGCATGCTAAGATTCAAGGACGACGTAGACGCAGCGTTTGGGGACTTTCCGTAAGTAATGATCGAAAGTTACAATGCTGGCAAGGGCTGTGTTGGTACGGAACTCGAGAGTATTACTATCCACTCAAGTACCGTAAATCGGGTTTAGTTTAACGACGAGTTTGAGAGCAGAAGCAACGATTATGATGTGAATTCGTCGAGCTGTGCACGCACACCGAAGTTTTTCTTGGAGGTGGAGTGACGCCATTGTACTTCCACCTCGACGATCACATCACCTATGACACGAATACGGGTGACTGTAAGCCCCCAGCGGCACCCCTAAAGTGGTCACGACTGTGATTAGCTTGGACTTGTGTGCGGCTTCAACAACTTACCGTACTAAGGGGTACAGTAGTAAAAAAATGTGTGTTCTGTACTTCCGACGTTCCAGGCCGACGTAGGCAGCATTTGGCTTGGTTATTGAGCAGTATATCGCTGGAAAAAGTACACGACTTCAACGCTGTCGGTAATCCTGACACATCTAGCTGACGGCATCTGCCAAAGCTCTGGTACTTCTTCGAGTCTTATTGTGGCGGCAACGACGGACACGGGAAGATCTATGTTGACAGCGGACGGTCGTAGTCGTTCATGTGTTCATTGAACACTGTTCAATCCGTAACAGTACGCAACCCAGAGAAAATGATACCAACATTTTCTTTGCATGATGTAGCTCCCGCATCCAGCGTTTATTGCTCTTCCCATCCAAAATATGATTGCAGCTCTTTACTCGCTGTCCGTCGTCTTGGCAGCATCTCTCTGTCTCTCCTGCTGCAGCGCCAACTGCATGGCGTTGTGGATCATCCGACAGTCCGTCGTGTATGGGATCGAATAGTCCACAAACGAGCCTGTGTAGATGATACACACAACAACAATAATAATACATTTAGTACCAACAAAATATAACAATAACATTGCACTAATTGCCGCACCCAAGACGCCGAGAATGGCGAAAGGTTTGTAGGATTTCCGCTGGATGCTGATGGGGATGCCAATCAACACGCCAGCAATACAACACTACGAAAAATAACAAAATCACCACTCATTTTAATTAGCACCACTATCTCTTATCTTACGCACTAAAACCGACGCTTAACGTACCAGAATCTGGCGGTTGATCATGCAGGACGTGAGCATCTGCTGCAGCTGCGTCGAGTCCTCGCCGCCCTTAGGCTGCAGACTCTCGTCGGCCTTCTTCAGGAACATTTTTTCTGTATATAAAACTCCTTCCAATAAAAAATGTGTGGCTGGAATGTCCCCTTACAATATCTAAGTAAAAAAGCCAGCCAATCACATCTCCCTAAACCTATCGCAAATCCGGCCGCACCCCTTCATGTGCACAAGTCCCCCATTGCGATTGTCTCCACTATGAGGCGCCGCTCCGTCCGACTGCTATCGATGCTTTTTCTACTATCCCTCGGTGTTCTCGCCATTTTCATCGACTCGAGACTTGCCTGGCGGTTCGACTCCACTTCCCGACACTATTTCCGCGCTTTCAAACGGATGGTCAATGGCGACCCCCTCCAAACCCCGAAGCGGTTCAACTCGTGCAGACGCTCGACTCCGTCGCACAGAACACGACCCGATTGAGGGGAATTGTGATTCCAGTGTACGAGCCAATTGTGAATCTCGCAGCCAGTTTGGTTCTCGAGTTACGTGCCATGGGGGTGGACGATCCCGTTGAGATGCCTCATTGTGGTGATGTGGCAATGGAATCACAGAGTCGGATGCTGCAGCAGGAGGCACTCGGGGTGATTCGGTTTTATGATGTGTGTGAGAGAGCTGCAGAGGTGACGGTGCAAGGCAACGCGACGAGAAAAGTGTTTTGTAACGACATTGAGGCCTGTCATACCAAGTTCCGGTCGTTCGATATCAAGGTCATTGCAGTCGTGTTCTCGAGTTTCGAGGAGATCATGATGGTCGACGCGGATACGGCGTTCTTTGTGAGCCCAGCAGTGCTGTGGGAGTCGCAGAAATACAAGGAAACGGGGATATTGCTCATGAACGATCGTATCGCGCACGAAATTTACTTCATGGCGGAGCGGATCAATGGCGACCCCGATATCTCGGCGCAGCGCCACTACATGTCAAAATACGATGTGGTACCGTTCCGATCGCTTCCTGCCCTTGAGCGCAAGAAAGCTACGTTGGAGAATACTGCTCCAGTAACTTTAAACTTTGAGCCGAGCGACTTCTTGCTGAATAGCCACTCGTGGAATCTCCGCACGGGGCACCAAGTGGACTCATCACTGATGTTCTGGAACAAAAAGCGCCAGCCACGCGCGACAGTGATTCTTGCATCGTTCAAGACGCTCACTAGGATTGGATCACCTCCGTCTTACGGAGATAAGGAGCTGTACTTTTACGCGGCCGAGCTAGCGGAGACGCAATACTCCTTCTCAGACCACGCTATCGGGGCCGTCGGTACAGATTATCAAGACCATGGAGAGAAAAACTCGACACTTTGTGGTGACATGGCCCAAGTGTTTCCGATCAAACAGTCAACTGAGGATGAGGTGCCGTTGTTCTACTTGAACAGCGACCGTGTATTATATTTCAAGCCGGAGGAACAACCCGTGTACTACATGAAAGCGCGGCTAGCGGATGTTTATCCTGGGGCTTTCGGCGAGCGCCGGATGGAATGCCCCTTTGATATCACTGGGGCGGAGTTTTCTGAAGCTGAAGCAAAGCATCTGGCTGACCGGCAGCAGCTCCATGAACTAGTCATGGAGTGGGAGCGCATTGCCCAAGAAAATGCGGGTAACCCAGAGGCCCGGCAAGCATTGGACACTGCCACGAATCATAAGGTTAGCACATTAATGAACAAAATGAGAGAGGACTACCAGCAGATCAGGGTTCCGAATGTCTAGAGTGTAGAAATAAACAACGTGAGCTTCATACCCACAATGATTAGTTTTCCTCTCAGTTCAAACGGTTGGTGAACACTCCAGCTAGGGACATTGACCTTTCTTACTAGCTCATAGTTTGATACTATCACGTGCGTCAATCCGTCTGTGTCTTGTGAATATCTGTCGCACATATCTCGTTTAGCTGACGCGACAACAAGCGTGCCGAACATAATGATGTGGCGAAAGCACCAACCAAGGATCACTAGTTCGTTAATACCGATGATCGCATTGGCGACGCGAAATAACCCCGTAATTCGTAGCGTTGATGATGGCAAAAACGCAAATGCCAGCGAGAGGTTGACGAGCTTGAGAAGACAAACAGCGTACGTGGCACGCTTAGCAATGACTGAACGCGCTGGAAATGGTTTCGCCATGAATGTCACGACGAGAAACACGGCATGAAGCACAATCAAAAACACCAGTTTTAACGTGCTGTTTTCCAAAATTCCTAGACAAATGCCCAAACAAATTTGTAGCGTAACACCCAGCAAAAAGAAAAGTCGACCAGTGTAGGTGCAGTCCACATAGCAAACACCCCAAAGAGCACGCGGGCGATGTAAGAGCAAGCTGGTCTCGGTGCCGTGCAAATTGGTCCGAGCTATCCCAACAATAACAACAAAAATGCCGACTCCTACCACGACGAATGCGATCAGTTGAGGCAATACAATCCAGACTGAGCTTCTGTTTGCCTGCCACGTCTTCGACCTCCAATCAACACCGTGCTATCTCCATTTCCCAAACCACCATTGTTCCTAGTAAGTCACTTCCGTCTCCAAAGTCAACACCTTGATCGTCGACACCAGCGATGGCGTGGTTTCCGCGAACGTATGAAGTGGTCTCGTCAGCTGAGAGGACTTCGTTGCGACAGACAACGCATCTGTCTCAGCCGCGTTTTTTTTCATGCTCATTCGTGCTATCAGGCATGCTTTTTCTTTGATTATCAGTGTCCTTTTAAGCGAATTTGACAAATTGTTGTTGCCGTTGCCGTGGTTTTCCTTCGAGTCTGCTTTTCCGTTGTTCTCGTGGTTCTTTTGCGAGGATGACGCCGGGGCAGAAGAAGTCCCCATCTCGTGAAAGCTTCCATCCGACGATTTTGAACTTGAAGACGCACCTTCAGCACCGTATGTAGCTGTTGATGAGGGACTCCACGAGTGAACTTTTAGCCTGTGCAGATATTCCTCGCTGCTGTGCAGATTCAGACGCACCACTACTTTTCAAGATCTTGATAGAATCAGCGACTGTAGCATTCTGCGGGGCTGAAGTTTCCTGCTGCTGGTTGACTTCGTTAGATAGCTTATCTGCTTCCGGGGCAGCAATCGATATAGAAAGCGATTGTGCTTGGTCACTACTTCCACTGGATGAAGGTAGAACCTGTGCACTGGCATCGTGGCTTTGCCCTACGTTCTTCTCGACGAAGAAGCTGTTTGAGACTTGGTCGAGGAAATTGTGCTTTTGCTTCAGAAGAGCGAGATACTTGGGCTGACGTCTTGCTCGACTTGGTAGTTGAAGGACTGTTTGTGGGCGAAATGGTAGCGACACCAGGAGCAAGGCCGCTAGATCTACCACTGACTTTCATCTCCAACTCCTTCGCCTTCATCCGCCGTTCAATTGTTGTACAGGTAGTTATCAAATGACCCCATAACACTGTCTTGAGCGTATGCCCCTGTAGATTTTAGAATCGCCGGTACAACAATGACCACCGCCGTACTAATCACCAGCCATCGTAATGCGAGGCACCACCGTGCCACCGACATCGCCACTTTACTAGATTCGTCAGTGCGAAAATGTCTTCAGAGCGAAAGTGAAGGGGTTTATTCGTCAGGTATGGTACACCGGGGTTTACAGATAATAACAACCAGACAAGGTCAGGCAAGGGAACGCTGAACGAACCAAACCTTTCTACAGATCCTTCCACCGCTGGATGTAGGCTTTAATGTTGTCATGGGGGACGGCAGTCACCACATATCGCCAGTGCATCGAGCTCGTAACGAACTGGTAGGCTTGACTGACCACAACAATTTCGCCTCGACAACTCAACAATAATTGTTGAGTTGTTCAATTATTGACCCGCACGATACGTCTCGCGGGGTATCCACTGTACGGTGTACGTTCACCAAAAAAATGGAGTCTCAGCATCACCTAAGACGTGCCTAGCTTCGCTATTCACATCATCGGACACAATTGAAGGCGATCAAACTAGTTTTTCCCAATATATTAATCCCAAAGACATCGTCTTCCGCGCCATTCTCCATGTCTTTCATAGCACGAAGATTTGTGAGTTGACGTGCTTGCGCTAATGACAGACGCTCAATAAAGTTGGCGTTGAAAGACGGGATTGACTTGCGTCGACCAGTTGATAAGAGTCGCTTGCCGCCCATGAACGACGCAGCTCGGCCTTCTGATCTCCGACCTTCAGATCTCGAACCGTCCGATCGCCTCCCTTCTGATCGACCACCAGACGTGTTTTTGCTGTTGATTGTTTCCAAACGACCTCCCATTCTAGCCTTTAGAACAGCCGCCTGGGCCACAGTGCGGAAGCTTAACTTCTTGAATTTCAGCATTTGAGTTGGTCGGCGGTTCATCTGGGACATCCGTTGGATGTTCTGTGCAGTCTGCATGCGCGACTCACTGATGCGCCGAACGGCAAGAAAGAATGTGGGAAACTTATTCACGATCGCTTCAAAGTCATCCTTGATAAGATACATAAGCTCACACATACGATCGGCTTTGACTTCTGCCTTCGTTGGTTCGCCAGTTAGAAGCGAACCCTCCCCGAAAAAAGAGCCTTCTCCAAGATTGCCCAAAGGAATCCTTTCCGACTGCCCAGACACGCAGAGAGACACTTGACCAGTCTTGATAAAGTAAAACTCTCTAGCAATCTCTCCACAGACGATGATGACTTCGCCGGGCATTGCTACGATTGGAACAAGGCACTGAATAATAGCCACGACGCCTGCGTGGGATAATGCTCGAAACAGCGGGACTTTGCGCACGAACTCAGAGTGTAGATTCAACTTGAGAAGCAGCTTGAGACGATCTGGTAAGTCTGAGAAGATACTCTCGGTAGGGTCTTGAAGGCGCGTATTCAATGCGTAGTCATAGTATCGACGGATTTCGTTCTGCAGGTTTAGTGGTATCTTCTTGAATCGCAGGTAGCCATTGATGGAATCCATCTTGTTTTTTCGCGCAATCTCCTCTTTGTCCAGGTTTGCTAACAAATTCGCTGCACTACCGATGATACTGGCATTAATGACGATCCCAACAAAGAGCATCACCGACGCGAACAACTTCTCAGTGGGAGTGGTGGGGTTTACATCGTTTGCTGTGGTCACCATGATGGCAAAGTAAAACGCATCCACGTACTGTTGACCAAGCGAATCCTTCAAAGTCTCGTCTGTGGGACCCCATGTCGTGTCAATATTCTGGTTCAAACTGATGTAGTAGTATGTACACCCAATTAGGTGTTGGGAAACGAGAAAAATAACAGTGAGTTTCAGCATTCGTAGCATGGAGGGATTCATCGTGCGGTCAATACGCCCGGTCACAGCTCGAACGAGTCCAGATTCTGACACCTTGGCTACACGCGCCACCTTGAGGAGTTTTGAGAGAGTGAGCAAGCCATTTGTTGTCCCGACGAGTGACGATGGAAAGCTGCTCACGGCGTCCACGAGAAACCAGCTCTTAAGGTAGTTTTGCCGGATTTTGAAAGGCTCCTTAACCTCCTCTCCTGTCGCGTCGTCTTCGTAACTCGTGAAAAAGTTGAGCACCATTTCAATAAGATAAATCACATCCACTATCACGTCGAGCGCGTAGCTTAGGCCAGTCGATTGTGCGCCAAAGCCCACCTTGATGGGGGTGGTCACAATCACGTATGCTATCGATACCGCAAGTACGAAGTCCCACCAATGCCGAAAGCTCGAGTGGATCGAGATGATAAACTGACCTGCCCTCCGTTTCTGACTTTGTGAAAGTTGACTAGCATTAAGAACCATCACTTCACTGTCCACGAGCTCCGCAACCCGGGCTGAGCGTTCTTCGTCCAATTTAATTTGCGATGCTTTCTCAAACATGCGCGACACGGTCTGCTTAAATTTGGACACATCCTCAATAATCGAGGCGGTCATGCTACTGCGCCGCCCGCCATCAGCACTACTTTCCCTTCCTTGTCCAACGGTGCTACTGAGTCGCCGGCTATCCATGCGACTGTTTTTCTTGGGGTCGCAGTTGAGCGACGAGCGTCCGGATCATCAAGCACCATAGAGCTTAATCGTTCCGCAAATGACATTGGCATTGACATTCGACGCAGACTAGCATCAAGGTTGATCGCGGTAGTGGTGCTAACGTTGGAAAGGTCAGTATTATCATCAACATCAAGTTTAGTTTCCATCTGCGGGTGCACCTTTCGCGTGTTGTTATACAGTCCTGATACAGAACCACCTTCAGCAGAAGCAATTCCATCTTCTGGATTGGTGACGATGTTCGCGGCCTCTAACTGCACATCCGTTATTAAGGTTGAACGCGCTTTTTCTCCAGATAGCCGAGAATTGTTTTATGGCCGCGGGAGCCCTGATTCCCAGACGTTCCTACAGACTTGAGTGTGGCGCTTGCGTTGATGAGGGAATCTAACTTCTCCACCTGACGTAGCACTGCCTCCCCTACTGCGTCGACCTCAGTGATACGGGTCGCCGACGGGCCCTTCAGGAGCGGGTGCGGTTGACGCGGTTGAGATGGCCCTATAACCATACTATGCCGAAGACTTGATAACGGGGTCACTCCTGGTTTCGGCACGAATGATGTCTCCTGTGGAGTACATTCTCTAGGTCCCGATCCTGACAGTATTGGCGCTGTTAACGATGTCAGTGTCGTAGCTCGTGGTACTATTGATGTTGTCGGTGTTGGCAATATCGCAGTTGTTGTTGGCGATGGCTCTGTTGTTGCAGGAGCATCATCTCCAGCTTCTTTAACGCCACCCTCGGGATTCGCCTCGTTCATTGTATCACTTGTCGTTGGCATCTCGCTTCCAAGCTCACGCCTTGCGATTGCAAGCACACGAGAAAAGAAAGCGATCAGAATTAGGTGCTGTCTCTTCCGCTGCGCATTATCCTGGCAATCAGGATGAGTTTGAGATTAACGAATGACCCTGGGACAACTCAGTTGCAGCACCCCGTTTTTATTCGCTCGCTCTCGTTGACCGTTTTTTGCTCTTCAACAAGCAAAGTTCAAAGTCAGGAAGTCTAAAATTGGAAGACCTCGAGCTGCCAAAAATGCAAATAGCCTGGGTAAAAGCAAAGCGAAGACAAGCGTCAATAATCAACTGTAACGGATACGATATGGTTCAGTGAGTGCTCGATTCAGTGGCGAGTTCTTATCAGTGGAACCCCTCCCCCGCAGACATGTCGCCGGTCGCCCGAACACGTAAACCAAAGACGAATGAAGGACATTGTGCCAGGTTGAGCTCCACTACTGAACAATGCCATCCATGGTGTACCTCGATCAGTCGGAATCAAAATCAGAATCTGAATCATCATATCTCTTCACGGGAGGGGAGGCAGACCCCGGCCGGTGGCAGTCCGGGAGGGAGCGGTGGCTGTGCAGGCTCCGCTGCTGGTGCCGCTGGTGCCGCTGGTGCCGCTGGTGCCGCCGTTGCTGCGCCGGACGCATTGGGTGAGGGCCCCTCAGGGTCCATGCTACACGACACATTGTCATATAGTTCGTCAGCTCGAGGCTCGACTGCACGGAACAGGTTGTGATCACGTACTTGAGAATATCTAAGGTCACGCCATCCATCATGAGTTTGTGCTGGATCAGGCCGTCGGGCATGCCGAGCTTGCGCATTTTGAAATATCTACAAGTAACGACGTCAGCATATTGGTAAGCATCTCATCTTGCTCCAGACGATGGATCCCTGGTTTCCACTCACTTCTCAAAGGCCGGGTCGTCCTTGAGCTTCAGTACGCCCGATTCAGCAGCAGGAAGGTCATCAACGTCGAACTCTTCGATATCATCATCACTGGAGCTCTCCTCACTAACAGGTCTAGCAGGACGACCAGTCGAGGACGGCGGTGGAGGAGGTGGGGCCGGGGTCCATCACCGAAGAGCGAAGCTGGTCCACCAACCGAAGACTGTCAACATCACAACAACGTAAAAATCAACAACGTCAGAGACACTGCAATAACCCCCACGCTCCATCATGCATCAACATATCAAACAAACCGTGGGTGAGATCGGTGGTGGCGGCAGCGGGAACGGCATGCCAATATTTCCCGACGGTCTGCGTTCCATCACATGCGGCGACGACAGCGACGGTGGCGGGGAGGCAGCTCCATCCTCTCATCGTCCGAGTCGCTCTCCGACCTCGGTGGCGGCGGCGGCATAATGGGCAGAATCGGTCCCGTCGGTTCCGTTTCGGGCATCGGTGCCAACCCTCCGCTTGGTGAAGGTCCTTCCGGGTCCATGCTCAGAACACCTGTATCCACGCCGTCCATCAAGAGTTTGTGCTCGATCACTTGGTCCGGGATACCCAGCCGCCGCATGGTAAAGTACTTGGCATAGACCGGGTCGTCCTTCAACTTGAGCACTGGAGGTCCTTCATCCTGCTCTTCACTCTCCTCGTCATCAAAATCTCCCAAACTTGACGGTGGAGGAGGTGGCGGTGGCATTTCCACAATTGCGTCCTCCAGTCCATCCACCGACATTGGCGGTGGAGATGGTGGCAGTATCAACTCTCCATCTTTAGGTGGTGGAGGAAGTGGCAACGCTGCATTGCTCTGCTCGTGCATCTCCGGCAGGTCTTGATCTGAAATACCTAAATCCATCTGGGTCGTCAGTGGCGAAGTGTCCCCGTCTGCCGCGGCTATTTCTGCCTCTGACACACTTAAATCTGGGATGCTGTTTAATTTGGCTTCTAGAATGGCCAGCAAAATCTCCACGCGCGTCACGTTCTCGGCCACTTTGGTGACGCGCTCCTCGCACTCGTGCGCGAAGTGGTTGAGGAAGCGCGTGGTGTTGGCCACGAAGTTGGTCACGAGCAGAAGCGACTTGGCCGCCGGGATGGCCGGCAGCTGCGACAGGTCCACGGGCAGCTCGGCGTCGGCGTCGGCGGCCTCCGGGACGGACACGAGCGCCGACGAGGTCGACATGGGCGCCATATTTGAGGATTTGAGGAGTGATTGCGGCACACGTTTCGTGAACGCAAGTGAGAGTTGGCTGCGACGTTTTGGACGGGAATTTTGACCAATGAGAGGGGAGGAGGGACTTGACTGGCTCGAAGTATGGGCGAGGTTGAAGCTGCCGTCAATTGACGTTTTTCCTGCTGAAGATGTTGTCGGTATTGCTTTTGTTGTTGTTGCACAATGTTGTTATTGCCTAGTTGAGCATGGAATTTGACTTGTAGGGTGATGAAATCATCATCGCTCTCGCCGCTTTGCAAATACGCATAGGAAGCAGAAGCAAAATACACCGCGTGTGATACATGTGAAAATAGTAGTAGCCGGCTCAGCAAAGAAGATCTTGCCTGCGGTCAGGATGATCCAATCGAATTTGATCCTGTGTGCTTGGTCGTGACTCTGCGGACGTCGTGCAATAGCGGCATATGCAGACGGTCATAAAACACTTCGGCAGCTGCGTATTAATGCATGAGATCAGGCACGAACAGCGAGTACAGTGTAACCTTGGTCACGAGCGGGTTAGTTACTTACTTCGTCATGGTGAGGCCAATGCCAGACGTAAGCTCCCACGAACAGGGCGTGGTTGGGTGCGGTCGAAATGATGCTCAAGAACTGTCGTGGTGGGCTGGTGTTTTGAAAAAATGAGGCGAGTAGCTCTCGGGGGCAGTGGGGAGACGATATCCATTCACACACGCGAAAAAATTGTATCGTCTTGCAGGAAAATATTTTTTCCCTGCGTTTCCTACGGCACGCTAGCTTATAAAGTCGAGTCTTACAACAATGTCCAAGAAAACGTTTGTTGGTCCAGTGAATATAGTGCATACTTCACGATGTCACCATCTAGGTCTCAATACTCCATCTAAACGTTTGTATAATAGTATTGGTGAGCACGTTCTCGTAAATAGTTAAGCCCATTCTTTTTAATTCATTGTGGCGAGAACACTTGTTCTGGTAGCTGGTCGTGTTACAGTTGAAACTAGCGACGAAGTTGGCAACGTTACCAGACGCAGTGGCGAGAATGACAGATCCTGTGATAATCATTAATGTCGAGTACAAGTTTTCCTCTCATGTGCCCAATACGCCTCCTTGTCCTTGTTGAGCTGAACAGCGTACTAAAAGTCAGCGACGTACTTTGCCTGGTGTGAGCCGTGCTGTGTTGCGTTGCTATGCCATGCCACAAGCAGGCCATGTAGTGCACAACAAGCAGTGCCGGAGTCACCCTGCTGCAATGAAGTCAGTGGCTGAACACTGAGCGCGAGATTCAAATTTAACCGTGAGGGCTTTACCCCAACCTAGCCAGGATAAGCACCATTAATGTGCCACAAAGCGTCATATTCCAGCAGCAAGAACGTTCCTTATGTTGTTCTGTGGTCAACCACGGTCGCTGATTACCAATCGTACATACCATAAATAGTTGTGATTAAGTTGCATGGCTCCGTCTCAAGTTGGCCACCCCATTTGATGAAGTTTTTAGGTGAACGAATTCAATGGATCTCAAAACATAAGTTTTCGTCTTATCTTTGTCCTTGGGATCGCACAGCTCCAGAAATAATTGCTGACGTTTAACGATGTTTTTCATTCAAGTTCGACTCGAATTGAGAAGCCTTCGTGCGTCGGCTGAAATTCAACGGCACTACCAGCATTCTATTTGGCTGAATGCTCCTTAGAGCTCGCCGCTGGGAATCACTTTCAGTAGAGCTCAACCTGCCAGAAGATCAGCTCGACACAGTCTTCACTACCACATCGATTGCAAGCCCAAGACGTAGCTTGGGAGATCAAGCGCAGAGTGATGTACAAAATGCTCGCATGGGGTCATTTCGACGCCACGCTATGGCTCCTGCTTGTCACGATCGTTTCAATGCCATGGTCTGTCGAGTTTGCTGGTGCAACTGCGTACCCTCTCGGACCGAATCGCTTCTTGGGCACCTGTCTCGACTCGGCGTGGGTCAAGCAAATGGAATCCGATCTTGGTGTCTCCAGTCAGGAGCGTGATGCCACAGGTCAGCTTGTTCACCCATTCCTACAGCCAGCACTCAAGTTCTCCCGATACAAAGTACGGATGCTGGAACGGTTTCCTGTTAAAATGAGGGCTAGATCATTTTGTCTTATCTGTCGGAATAACGTTTCTTCATGTGCTCGTTTGCATAGGTCAATGACCCGCGAACATCTTCAGGAACAGCATACACAGATAGCTGCATGCCTGAAGGGCAAGTATTCTATGGTGCCGACCAGGACGCAGATGGCACAACTCGTGGCGAAGTTGACGGCACCCTCGTTTTGGACTTATGTGACTGGGATACCCACGCACTTGCTACAATGGTGTTAGCGATCGTCGCGGAGGAAGTGGTACGTCCGACAATGCTAACTATTAGGAGCATTCGCCGTATTCGTTTGACCTAGGGGTTTGCCACAAACTTATTTATTTTCCTGATGGATTGGACTTGGAACAACAGAGCGGCTACAAGGTCTCGATCAACAAGGGGGTTTGGGGGTAGAAATTACCGAGCGCATGGCGTCTGTAAGATCGGGTGTCTGCACGCCGACGCATTTGAATCTCGAGGTCTGGACTTCTAGCACACTTCCTGGTCTGCGAGTCTACTTCAACGAGAGTTATAACGCCGGCGGGGTTGGATATTTCGGACTATCTGGGGTTTACACGACGCACCAATTCGTTCTTGATGGAACCAGCGCAACACCGCCTTACTTTCCATCTTACTGGAACCACTACAAGACCAGCGATCCACTGATAAGTGCGCTTAGTTATTCACAATTCAAAACCAATGCAGCCTACAATCCCCGAACGTGAATTTCTGTCCAGACGGCACTATGGGCTGCAAAGACAACTGCCAAAGAACAGAAGCGTGCACGATCCGTGAAGCCGCGGGGAAAGACTGCGTGGTGGTGGCCTTGATGAAACCTGGATTCGATCGAGGGTATTTCCAAGCCGTATTCGACAATCTTGACATTCCTGCCTACTTTTGCTTTATTGGGTATGGTGGGTTAAGTCAATATGCTTCGGCTGCCGCGGTGAGCGGAACTCCAGTACTATTTTACCACTACGAACCTGACTTATTTCACGTGACGCACAAAGGCAAATTTGACCGAGTGTTTCTGCCTCGCACCGACCCAGAACGTGTAAAGCTGTCGACAGGGACTTACGGTGAAAACGGGTTCGGCAAAAAGACCAGCAATCCCTTGGACGTAGACTATCCGAGTTTGCAGCTAGCCAAATTCGCTGCATCAGTCGTGAAAAACCTTCCCATCGGATCGCTTTTTCCAAGCTCACCCTCTCTGATTCCGACATCAACGACTTACTCAGTAAATACAATACTGCCTCGAGTGACACCACCGAACCTGAGCCGTATTTCCGTGCTGCATGCAACTGGATGAAGACCAATTACGACACCTGGAGCGAATGGCTCGATCGACTGCCCTTGTGCACATTCGAAGAGCATATCAGCAGCAACATCACAGGTTGTGAAAACGATAGCACCATTCGCGAAATTCATTTTGCGTGGAAGGAGCCAAACCCCGGGGATACGTCGCTGCCAAACAACTGCGACGGAGGAGTGGCCATCCTACCAGAGACTATTGCCACCAGTCGATCCTGCGATTGGATCTATGAAAATCGACGAGTTTGGTCCGGTTGGATCGACGCCAAGCCCATTTGTGACTCCACTTTCTACGACTATAGTGTTTCGGACTGCAACTCCGATACGTATCGGACGGTCACGTACTTTTGGAAACACCCGAACACGTCAAACCCTCTGCTCTCTGCAGAATGCACCGGTGGGTCCAGTTTACCGGCCATCATCACTACCCACTGCGAGTATATGCCGACATCGTCACCGACGTTTGCCGCACTGGCAGTGTTTGCAGGGATTGTGGCAGTACTTCTGGTAGCGGCGCTTTTTTGGTGCACAAGCATCGTAACGCACCGATCATCCGACGGTCGCAATACGAAATGCTGATGTTAATGATTTTCGGTGGCTTCTTCACGACGGGTGCGGCCGTAGCGTACGCTGGTCGCCCTACGCGCGCGTTGTGCGGAATCCGGCCGGTGCTCGTGACCCTAGGCTTTACGACCATTTTGGTGCGCTCGTTATGAAATCTCTGCGCGTCTACCGCGTGTTCATGAAATCCGCCATGAAGCGCGTGAAGGTGACCCTGGTCCGGATTCTCAAAATCCTCTCGATATTCTACGTCGGTGATATTGTCATCTTCGTCGCATGGTACGCCGCAGACTTTCCCGAACCGACCATTACTTCCAAAGAAGCGGCTGAATTTCGGGGAACCGTCGATCGTATTTCGTGCAGCTCGTCCAGCTTCATCTTCAGCGCGCTGCTCATTTTCTGGAAGGCCATCCTGCTCATGCTGGGACTTTATCTGTCGTTCCTCATCCGCAACGTGTCCATCGAGTTCCAAGAGTCTCCATGGATTTTCGGTTCGGTGTGCGTCGTTCTCGTGGGAAGCCTTGTGATGATGCCGATGTCGTATCTCGTGGAAATGCCTGCGGCCACGTACTACGTTTTCCTCGCATGCGTGTTCCTCGTTTGCACGTTGCTCATCATGGGTTTCATGCTTGTACCGAAGGCCTTCCGATTGAAAGAGGTCGTGACAGCCAGCCAGGGAGGCACGAAAAGTATCGTGAGTATGAAGCGCAGCAGTCTCGCGAACATGACGAGCACTACTGAGCACAACGCCACCGTCGATGGATCACACTTTTCTTCACAGCAGAAGTACCAAGTAAAACCTGTTCACAACTACAGCAGTGCAACTTCTGACTAGCACACTGAGCCTCATGAGCAGGCCTCTGCAGATTAGGCATTAGTGCCTAGGAGCCTAATTGACTTAGACTAGGTTCCCCCGGGCCATCAGATTAGGCTCTGGTGATAGAAATGTATGGGGCCGGGCCCAGATCTTAGATTAGGCACCACATTTATACTTGGTTTCAGTATGGGTGCCTCTCAGATGTGAGTAGGGCTCGCTAAAGCGACCAGATCAAACGCTCTCACTGTGCAGTTGATGTAATACGGCAGCAATCTACGATGAACACTCCCCGCTTTGAGATACACACCTCTCAACCGTGTGTGCAAGCCGATAACGAAAAAAAGCACTACAGCCTCAAGGTGTCCTCGCGATACATCGTACCTCGACACTGACGAGCTGCTTGCGAAGGCGCTACCATGTTAGAAGATGCGAATGAGCTCGTCGTGCTGGACCAAGGTGTACATGCTCGACGAATTGCCAGACCAATGCTTTAATTATACAGGAGTGTTGGCGTTGCAACTTTCCGAACACAGCGCCATTACATCCAGGCTGTGAGCTCGTTATACCGCCGTCGAAGGCCGAGAAGCCGCGCTTCTTTCCGGCCTGCCATGCGGATGATGGTCCATGCGTAGAGAATTAGCACCACCAATCGCATGCTTTCACCAAGCTTTATTATATGCTTTTCAAGAAGGTTTCGACTCCAGCTATCAGAATTTGGATCAACCCGGAACCTCTTTATTTCCCAGCACTATCGTACGGAGCAAGTAAGTACGCAGCTGCATAGCATAGCGGACATGTTGCCGGTACCTAAACTTCCAGGCGTCCAGGACGCGTATTGACATCTATTTACAAGAGAAAACGAAGGATCTGGGGTTCATCTAGTGCTATTTCGTTTGCATTTTCAAAATTTCGACTGTGAAACTCTGATTTTCAACCTGATTTTGGATTTTCGACTGTCTAATTAGGCATTTTCCGGAAGCTTGGATTAGGCATTTTGGCCTTTCTCGTAACACAATGCCTAATCTGCAGAGGCCTGCTCATGAGAACTCTCGAGCAGTATACTCTTATCTAATAAAGTTTGAGGTTGACACTACCCATAAAATTTCCCCATCCAATGATTTATAATCTTCAGGTAATACAAGCGACAAGCCGACCCATTTATATAGGAATTTATATGGACACTGCATATATCAGAAATAGTAAAAGTGTATCGAATAAAAACGCTGCAATTCGCTGCACTGCGTCCACCAAAACGAGGTGCTCGACCCTTTGAGCGTAAAGATTTTTTTCTCGGTTACGCCTTCTGCCCAGCAGCGACCATCCAGCAGTCCGCCTTGAAGCACTCATGGCGGACGCTTCCAATCCGATCCGATGGTTGCAACGATGGTTGCTTCTCCTCATCGTCACAATTCACTGGTGCGAAGATTTCGTCGTGGTGGCGTACCTGGTAGGCCCCAACCGATTGCTGGGCACGTGTCTCGACTCGGCGTGGGTGGCCCAAATGGAATCCGATTTAGGAGTCTCCAGCCTGGATCGCGACTCCAGCGGACGCCTCGTTCGACCTTTTCTACAGCCAGCACTAAAGTTTCCTCGATACAAAGTACGACGGCATTCACGAATCATATTCGTCTACATGTGAGACTGACGAGTAGCTATGATTGAAAATTTGTGCGTGCCAGATTGAAGACCCACGGACAGCTTCGGATCAAGCGTACACGGACAGCTGCATCCCCCAAGTGAGAAGTTGTACGGTGCAAACCAGGATGCCGAGGGCACTACCCAAGGAGAGGTAGACGGCACGCTCGTCTTGGATCTGAGTGACTGGGATTCTCACACACTCGCATCGATGGTGCTGGCGATCATCGCGGAAGAAGTGGTGCGTTGTACGACTGAAAATACTGTTCATGGCGTATCTAACTGAATGTTGTGGCGTGCTTTTGTTCATCAAACTTGTGTGCCCTTCATAATAGAGCGGCTACAAGGTTTCGTTGGTAGTGGAGGCCCGACCGCTGAGGTCACCCAGCGAATGTCGTCAGTGAAGTCGGGTGTATGCACCCCAACGCACGTGAATGTCGAAGTCTGGACTCCAAGCACCATGTCTACGTTGCGGGTCTATTTCAACGAAAGCTACAAGGTCGGGGGTGTTGGGTATTTCGGCTTATCAGGACTGTACACGACCCACCAGTTCGAACAAGATGGAAACAGCGCAACACCACCGTACTTTCCAGATTTCTGGAAGCACTACAAGTCAAGCGACACGGTAATCAATGCTCTGAGTGTGGTGCCATTTAAAGCCAACCCAGCCTACAACCCTCCCAACTTGAATTTCTGTGAAGACGACTTCATGGGCTGCAAAGACAACTGCGAGAGAACGGAGGCGTGCACATTGCGTGAAGCTGCAGGAAAAGACTGCTTGGTCGTGGCTTTAATGGTGCCTGGATACGACCGAGGCTACTTTCAAGCTGTGCTCGACAACATTGACATACCTGCCTACTTTTGTTTTCTCGGGTATTATGGAGTGAACGACTACGCCTCGGACGCAGCGAAAAGCGGCACCCCAGTGTTATTCTATCATTTCGAGCCTGATCCGTTCCACGTGGCGCATAAAGGACAAATCGACCGTGTATTTCTGCCTCGAACCGATCCAGAACGTGTCAAACTGTCGACGGCAAACTACGGAGAGAATGGATATGGCAAGAAGACCACAAATCCCGTGGACGTCGATTTTCCGAGCTTGCAGCTCACGAAGTTTGCGTCGCTGCTTTTAAAGGAGCTACCCATCGGATCACTTGTTTCCAAGTTCACGCTCTCAGATACCGACATCAATGGCCTTCTTAGTGCGTATAACACGGCTGTGGGTGACACCTCCGAACCTGAACCATATTTCCGCGCAGCGTGCAACTGGGTCAAGTCAAACTACGATGTCTGGAGTGAGTGGCTTGATCGGTTGCCTTTGTGTGCGTTCGAAATACACATCGCCAGCTACGTTAGTGGTTGCGAAAACGATAGCACAGTGCGCGAGATTCGGTTTGCGTGGAAGGAGCCAAACCCAGGCAATGCGTCCGTCCCGAACAACTGCGACGGAGGGGTAGCAGCTTTGCCAGCGACCATCGCTACAAGCCGATCTTGCGAATGGATTTCTGAGAGCCGCCGTATATGGTCCGAGTGGATCGACACCAAGCCTACGTGTGACTCCACTTTCTACGACTACAGGGTTTCTGACTGTGACGCCGACACGTATCGGACCGTCAAGTACTACTGGAAGATTGCAAATGCTACGAACCCCAGCTTTCTGCTGAGTGTGAAAATGGGGTCAGTTTGCCTAGCGAGCTCAAAATCAACTGCGAGTACATGCCGACATCTTCGTCAGCATTTGCTGCAATTCTCGTGATAGCAGTGATCGAGATGGTACTGCTTGCAGTGGCATTAATTGCTGTGTACAAGTATCGCGACGCTCCGATCATCCGGAGATCGCAATACGAAATGCTCTTGCTGATGATTGTCGGTGGATTCTTGACGACCGGCGCGGCGATTGCTTACGCTGGACGCCCTACACAGGCTTTGTGTGGGATTCGGCCGGTACTGCTGACGTTGGGTTTTACCACGATCTTCGGTGCTCTGGTCATCAAGTCGTGGCGGGTGTACCGCATATTCCTGATACCCTCAATGAAGCGTATGAAAATCACCGTACTCCAAATTCTGAAAATCCTTTCCATCTTCTACATCGGAGACATTGTCATTTTCGTTGCTTGGTTCGGTGCAGACTTTCCCGAGCCAACCATCACCTCCAAAGAAGCGGTTGAATTTCGAGGAACAGTCGACCTCACAACCTGCAAATCGTCCAGCTTCATCTTCAGCGCGCTGCTCATTTTCTGGAAAGCAATCCTGCTCATGATGGGACTCTATCTGTCGTTTCTCATCCGCAACGTGTCGACGGATTTCCAGGAGGCTCCGTGGATTTTCGGCTCGGTATGCGTCGTTCTCGTGGGCAGTCTCGTGATGATGCCGATGTCGTATCTCGTGGATATGTCGGCCGCGGCGTACTATGTTTTTCTCGCATGTGCGCTGTTGTTATGCACGCTGTTCATCATGGGTCTAATGCTGGTACCGAAGGCCTTCCGATTGAAAGAGGTCCCGACATCCAGCCAGGGAGCACGAAGAGCATGGTCAGTGTGAAGAGCCGCAACAACTTGGCTGTGGGTACTACAAACTTAACGAATATGGCAAACATGACGAATATGACTAACGCTACTGAGTCCAACGTCACCGCCGATGGATCGCGCCATTCGTCACAGCAAAAGTATCAAGTGAAGCCCGTTCATAACCACAACACTGCAACGTCTGACTAACACGCGGAGCCTCATGAGGACTCTCGAGTTGTATTCTATCTAATAGATTTGAGTGAGGTCATTGAGGTTTAGATTGAATGAAATCGTGCAGTGTTCCTATGCATATAGCGGGGCCGACAGCAGTCGTGCATTGCGATGCTAACCCACCCGTTGGGAACGAAACTATTTTCTTTTGGGATACACCTTATGCCAACCTACGACCATTCGCAGTCAGCTTTGAAACACTCATGGCGGACGCTTCCAATCCGATCAATCGTTGCAACGATGGTTGCTTCTCCTCATCGTCACAGTTCACTGGTGCGAAGATTTCGTCGTGGTGGCGTACCTGGTAGGCCCCAACCGATTGCTGGGCACGTGTCTCGACTCGGCGTGGGTGGCCCAAATGGAATCCGATTTAGGAGTCTCCAGCCTGGATCGCGACTCCAGCGGACGCCTCGCTCGACCTTTTCTACAGCCAGCACTAAAGTTTCCTCGATACAAAGTACGACGGCATTCACGAATCATATTCGTCTACATGTGAGACTGACGAGCAGCTATGATTGAAAATTCGTTGTGTGTCAGATTGAAGACCCACGGACAGCTTCGGATCAAGCGTACACGGACAGCTGCATCCCCCAAGTGAGAAGTTGTACGGTGCAAACCAGGACGCCAAGGGCACTACCCGAGGAGAGGTAGACGGCACGCTCGTCTTGGATCTGAGTGACTGGGATTCTCACACACTCGCATCAATGGTGCTGGCGATCATCGCGGAAGAAGTGGTGCGTTGTACGACTGAAAATACTGTTCATGGCGTATCTAACTGAATGTTGTGGCGTGCTTTTGTTCATCAAACTTGTGTGCCCTTCATAATAGAGCGGCTACAAGGTTTCGTTGGTAGTGGGAGGCCCGACCGCTGAGGTCACCCAGCGAATGTCGTCGGTGAAGTCGGGTGTATGCACCCCAACGCACGTGAATGTCGAAGTCTGGACTCCAAGCACCATGTCTACGTTGCGGGTCTATTTCAACGAAAGCTACAAGGTCGGGGGTGTTGGGTATTTCGGCTTATCAGGACTGTACACGACCCACCAGTTCGAACAAGATGGAAACAGCGCAACACCACCGTACTTTCCAGATTTCTGGAAGCACTACAAGTCAAGCGACACGGTAATCAATGCTCTGAGTGTGGTGCCATTTAAAGCCAACCCAGCCTACAACCCTCCCAACTTGAATTTCTGTGAAGACGACTTCATGGGCTGCAAAGACAACTGCGAAAGAACGGAGGCGTGCACATTGCGTGAAGCTGCAGGAAAAGACTGCTTGGTCGTGGCTTTAATGGTGCCTGGATACGACCGAGGCTACTTTCAAGCTGTGCTCGACAACATTGACATACCTGCCTACTTTTGTTTTCTCGGGTATTATGGAGTGAACGACTACGCCTCGGACGCAGCGAAAAGCGGCACCCCAGTGTTATTCTATCATTTTGAGCCTGATCCGTTCCACGTGGCACATAAAGGACAAATCGACCGTGTATTTCTGCCTCGAACCGATCCAGAACGTGTCAAACTGTCGACGGCAAACTACGGAGAGAATGGATATGGCAAGAAGACCACAAATCCCGTGGACGTCGATTTTCCGAGCTTGCAGCTCACGAAGTTTGCGTCGCTGCTTTTAAAGGAGCTACCCATCGGATCACTTGTTTCCAAGTTCACGCTCTCAGATACCGACATCAATGGCCTTCTTAGTGCGTATAACACGGCTGTGGGTGACACCTCCGAACCTGAACCATATTTCCGCGCAGCGTGCAACTGGGTCAAGTCAAACTACGATGTCTGGAGTGAGTGGCTTGATCGGTTGCCTTTGTGTGCGTTCGAAATACACATCGCCAGCAACGTTAGTGGTTGCGAAAACGATAGCACAGTGCGCGAGATTCGGTTTGCGTGGAAGGAGCCAAACCCAGGCAATGCGTCCGTCCCGAACAACTGCGACGGAGGGGTAGCAGCTTTGCCAGCGACCATCGCTACAAGCCGATCTTGCGAATGGATTTCTGAGAGCCGCCGTATATGGTCCGAGTGGATCGACACCAAGCCTACGTGTGACTCCACTTTCTACGACTACAGGGTTTCTGACTGTGACGCCGACACGTATCGGACCGTCGAGTACTACTGGAAGATTGCAAACGCTACGAACCCCTTGTTTTCTGCTGAGTGTGAAAATGGGGTCAGTTTGCCTAGCGAGCTCAAAATCAACTGCGAGTACATGCCGACATCTTCGTCAGCATTTGCTGCAATTCTCGTGATAGCAGTGATCGAGATGGTACTGCTTGCGGTGGCATTAATTGCTGTGTACAAGTATCGCGACGCTCCGATCATCCGGAGATCGCAATACGAAATGCTCTTGCTGATGATTGTCGGTGGATTCTTGACGACCGGCGCGGCGATTGCTTACGCTGGACGCCCTACACAGGCTTTGTGTGGGATTCGGCCGGTACTGCTGACGTTGGGTTTTACCACGATCTTCGGTGCTCTGGTGATCAAGTCGTGGCGTGTCTACCGCATATTCCTGATACCCTCAATGAAACGTGTAAAAATTAGTCTGCTACGGATTCTGAAGATCCTCTCAATTTTCTACGCAGGAGATGTCGTCATTTTCGTTGCTTGGTTCGGTGCAGACTTTCCCGAGCCAACCATCACCTCCGAAGAAGCGGTTGAATTTCGAGGAACAGTCGACCTCACAACCTGCAAATCGTCCAGCTTCATCTTCAGCGCGCTGCTCATTTTCTGGAAAGCAATCCTGCTCATGATGGGACTCTATCTGTCGTTTCTCATCCGCAACGTGTCGACGGATTTCCAGGAGGCTCCGTGGATTTTCGGCTCGGTATGCGTCGTTCTCGTGGGCAGTCTCGTGATGATGCCGATGTCGTATCTCGTGGATATGTCGGCCGCGGCGTACTATGTTTTCTCGCATGTGCGCTGTTGTTATGCACGCTGTTCATCATGGGTCTAATGCTGGCACCGAAGGCCTTCCGAATCAAAGAGAACTACTCGACCACTACCGGCGACAGCAAGAAGAGCAGGACCAGTTTCGCCAATGTCAAAGCGACAACGAACGCCGGAGAGGATAATGACAAAAACCGCGTATCACGAGTCGGCTCGCAACTAAAGTACCAAGTAAAACCCACCGACAGCTTCAAAACGCCTACTCCCAACAACATCACAAGCACAGACCAACCTAGCATTCAGTAATAGTGCACACTTTTACACTGTACTAGCAAGCACAGAGTCTTTAGCGAGTTGCTTGGCGAGAATCCTCTCTAACGTGAAGGCAGTCAGTGACTAGCGGTATTCATTTTCCGATAACATAGAAGTCAGACTCCACCGTTGACGCACAGGCTTAAGAACCACAAAATTGACCACCTACCCGTGCTTCGAACTCTTACATCGAAACATTCTGTAAAGCATCTTATCTTGAACTACTTCAACAAGATCCTCCAGTTGTGTTTCCGAGAGAGCAAATTCCGGACGTCAACCAACCATGGTGAGATGGTGATCTGAACTCTGCCCAATCAAGTGTATCCCAATCCGAACTAACAGCACAGACAACACGAATGAAAGTCCGACGTGAATTATTTTAAAAAACGATAGAGCGAAATACTTGTCTCTGATAGACTGTACCAAATCTGCACGCCTGAGGCTACCCGTCTCATTTCCGTAAATAGTATGGCCCTTTTCATTCGTCTCCGCGTTTGTATACTATACCCAACTGAAGGGGTCCCTGTCTTCATCTTGGAGTTTGTATACTCTCAACGCTCCCTCGGAGCCATCCATTCCACTCGCTTGTGCCGCCCCCTCTGGCGCCGCCTCATTATCCAATCTGCAGAGAAGAAGGTAAGAACTCAGTCGTCATGGGCAAGGAAAAGGTTCACATCTCGCTGGTCGTGATCGGCCACGTCGACGCCGGCAAGTCGACCACCACGGGCCACTTGATCTACAAGTGCGGCGGCATTGACAAGCGTACCATCGAGAAGTTCGAGAAGGAGGCTGCCGAGCTCGGCAAGACGTCGTTCAAGTACGCCTGGGTGCTGGACAACCTGAAGGCCGAGCGCGAGCGCGGTATCACGATCGACATTGCCCTGTGGAAGTTCGAGTCCCCCAAGTACTTCTTCACGGTCATTGACGCCCCCGGACACCGTGACTTCATCAAGAACATGATCACGGGCACGTCGCAGGCCGATTGCGCCATCCTGGTGGTGGCCTCGGGTGTGGGCGAGTTCGAGGCTGGTATCTCGAAGGATGGCCAGACCCGCGAGCACGCGCTGCTGGCCTTCACGCTCGGCGTGAAGCAGATGATCGTGGCCATCAACAAGATGGACGACGCGTCGGTCATGTACGGCCAGTCGCGTTACGAGGAGATCAAGGCTGAGGTCACCACGTACCTGAAGAAGGTGGGCTACAAGCCGGCCAAGATCCCGTTCGTGCCTATCTCTGGATGGGAGGGTGACAACATGATTGAGCGCTCGACCAACATGCCGTGGTACAAGGGACCCTTCCTCCTTGAGGCTCTTGACAACCTGAACGCCCCCAAGCGCCCGAGCGACAAGCCCCTGCGTCTGCCCCTTCAGGATGTGTACAAGATCGGCGGTATCGGCACGGTACCGGTCGGCCGTGTCGAGACGGGTGTGATCAAGCCTGGCATGATCGCCACCTTCGGCCCAGTCGGTCTGTCGACAGAAGTTAAGTCCGTCGAGATGCACCACGAGTCTCTGCCCGAGGCTGTGCCTGGTGACAACGTTGGCTTCAACGTGAAGAACGTGTCGGTGAAGGAGCTGCGTCGCGGCTTTGTCGCTTCGGACTCGAAGAACGACCCCGCCAAGGCCACGCAGGACTTCACCGCCCAGGTGATCGTGCTGAACCACCCTGGCCAGATCGGCAACGGCTACTCGCCGGTGCTTGACTGCCACACGGCCCACGTTGCCTGCAAGTTCAAAGAGATCACGGAGAAGATGGACCGTCGTTCGGGCAAGGTGCTCGAGACGGCCCCCAAGTTCGTCAAGTCCGGCGATGCCTGCATGGTCATTCTGGAGCCGTCGAAGCCCATGACCGTCGAGTCGTTCCAGGCGTACCCGCCTCTGGGCCGTTTCGCCGTGCGTGACATGCGCCAGACGGTTGCCGTCGGTGTCATCAAGTCGGTGAACAAGAAGGACATGGCCAAGGCCGCTGCCAAGAAGAAATAAGCGATTTCACCTCGGTGACTTGTCGTGGAGCTCGATGACTCGCTAGCGAGTTGTCGGTGATTTCTTCGTTTTGTTCTTCTCTCGATGGACTTGTCGGTGCTTGCGCTGGCAGCTTCTGCAGTTTGAATAACCACAGAAAATAGAAAGGCTTTCTTGCTCTCTTTTCCCCAAAACTTATGTGAGCTTCTTGTTGCTTTTGTATGCTTTGCAGCTAGCGTTGAGTTTAGTGACGGGTAATGCATGTGACATTGAGAATTTGAATTGTTGCTTGCTAGCACTTCAATGCTTCACGTGTGAGCAAATGGAGTCTGGAATGTTGAGTTGCAGAGGAGTTCTTGCATTATTTTCGATCGCCTAACAACAAACCTCTCGAAAAGTTACGAAGAGGTATCGCGGCGATCGCGGTTCGAACAATAAACACGAAGGCAGATTCAAGCAGAACACGCAGCCACAGTAGGCACTCATTTCTTCATCGCAGTGTCGATCGTTTGCAATGTGTGCTCCCACACCCTGGTCTTGAGTTTGTCGGTGTGGTATCGGGTCTTTGGCAGCACTTCGCCGCGCTCTCCGAGCAGCTTCCAGCCGGTGGCGAACTCGGGCTTGGTCAACGTTGCGATCATGTACTCGGCGCACTCTCTGGTGAGTGGGCTGCAATTGCTGCAAAGGCCTTGGATGGCAAACGTACATACCACGGGAAGCGGTTAAAGATCCCCGTGTTCACGAAGCCCGGATAAATGTGCATGAAGGAAGCGGCCGGGGCATGCTCCGACAAGGCCTGAGCCATGAGGTCCCTACAAAAGCACGCACACAACAGTCAGCATCTCACCTATGAACGAGACATAATTCATCTCAACTTACGAGTACAACGTCGTGGCGTCGGCGCAGTGCTTGATCGAGTACTCCTTCTTGAGGTCCAAGTCATGAAGGCGAGGCGCCCCACCTCGTCCTGCTCCCAGTACATTGAGCACACGAACTCCTGGTCTGTTGAGACCTTCCAGCAGGTCATGAATGAGCATGAACCTGGCCCAGAACCACCGTCAACTCATCCAACTCTTAAATCTCCGCAAACTTCCTCAACTCAACTCACCGTCCATAGTAGTGCGTGCTCATCTTGACGTCGAGTCCCTCGATCGTCTCAGTACGTCCGTTGAGTGACAGGATGCCTGCGGTCATGACGATCCAATCGAACTTGGAGTCCTGATGTCTGGACGTGAACTTGCGCACCTCGTGCAATAGAGACACGTCCAGACGTTCGTACACGACCTCGACGGTCGGGTGTTCGGCCTGGATGGACTCCACAAGTCCCGGTGGACATCGTCGCGAGCAAAGCGTCAGTTTGTCGACAATCGCAGCCAACTTTTGCGCCACGGCGAGTCCAATGCCCGCCGACGCGCCCACGACCAGCGCGTGCTTGGCATGCGGCATGGTGAAGCTCGGGGGCCGAATGCTATTGTGACAGTCGCCAATTCTTCTCATCTGAGACAACTCAAAGAGTGGCGGTAGACGAAACTTCAGCTTTGGGGGGATGGGCGTTCCGACATGGCTACATTGTTTCCGTTGCAGTGCTTCCTGTCCTTGAGCTCGTCTGGGTGATATTTGCGTTTGCTCTGGAGATCTCCTCGGTGTTGTGGCTGATGAGATGCCAGCCACTGGTGGACTCGTCTCTAGTGAGAGCCGAGTCCACCTACTCGGCGCACTGTTCAGGCGTGCGAGCTGCCATGGCCGGATATCGCAGATACCACGGCATGCGGACCTTGGTCACTTATCCTGGCATTTGGGACAGGGCTTGCTCCACGAGGTCGCTATTGAGAAGAGGAATACAACGTGAGTGCGCTTGGTCAGATAGGCAAGATCAAACGTGTACAACGTTGTGGCCTCCGTGCAGCGTAAGTGTACTTCAGATTGAGGCCAGCGCCTGCCTGGAGGGCACGTTCAGAACATGCGGTTCAGATTCGCCAACATGTCGTAGACAAATATGGACTTGTCAAACGTATGCACATCAGTGACCGACACACGATATCTTTATCATCTGTCGCCGTGAGGATGTAGCGTACCAGTGCGTGCACATCTTGACATCGAGTCCTTCGTTCGTGTCGGTGCGCTCATGGAGAGCAGTCCGGGGTTAGCACGATCCAGTTTCATGCACAGTGCGGACACACCCAGCGGCTCATGCACCATCTCCATGCCTGATTTTTTACTTTAAGAAATGAACTTGGCCACCAGTGTGCCACATCTTTTGCTACGGCGAGACCTATTCCAGCAGATGCACCGACGAACCGAGCGTACTTGAATCTCTTCGCTGTTGGTCGCTCTGTTGGTCGACTGGTTCGCTGCCTAGTAAAGCCGGAGGTCGACAAGAAGCGGTCAAGACCGAAGGCCAAGCAATTGATCGAGTCAGCATTCACTCTGCCGATCACTTCAACTTGGCATCGTCAGAGGACGCGACTGCTCACTCGCCCCTCCTTATGGCCAAAGTGACGTAAATCTCCCAAAAGCCCCATGCAGCAGGCCAAAACGGCTCCGGGACCGCCGTCATCAGCACGAGAGCATGGACACAATGGCATAGCGTCCGTTCGTTTACGTCGCACTTCGGCTAAAGCTTTGGAGACTTCGAAAGCTGATGGGGAGACTCAAAGGCCTCTCTACGGCTACAGTCACCATCGAACCAGGAGGCTGGCAATGACACTGGCAGTTCTACTTTACGGGGAGCAGCACCTCGAGAAATTCGCAAGGACTCTCGACGAGAGGAGCTATTCACTTTGAAAAACCGCGAGGAGAGCAGATGGATTCTGGTGTCACCATTGCGACGTTGCAGGAAAATTTGACGGCGATCACGGCGTTTAGTCAGCGGGAGAAGGCTCTATCGGCTTCATTGCGTGAAGAGATTGCTCGGCTTACTGAGGCACTGGCAAAACTGCATGGTAAGAGCTACATGTACGAGTTTGTGTTTGCGGAATGATACGATTCATTGCACTTTTGCTGCGTGTGGCAAACAGAGGAACGAGAGGGTGAAAAACTAGAGCACGACAAGATTAACACGCTACAGAAAGAGAGATCAACGAGTGACACCAAGGAACGGTTCTTGCCTGACATCAATAGTGGTGCGACACTGGCAGCCACGACTGCAGCTTTGCAGCAGCAGACGCAAATGGAGGTGTCCTACCAACGAAAAGTGCGGAGCCGTACTTGCAGTTTGCAGTTGAGAGGAGTGCGACAGTAAATACTAATAGTTTATCTTGTCGGTGGGGCGTTGTAGGTGCTGTCACTCGAGAATCGGTGCTTACACATGACAAAGAACAGCAAAAAGTTGCTGGCGAAGATCCAACAACTCGAAACTATCCAGACAGAAATGAATTCACAGCTACGGACATTGCAACAAGATAACGTGCAGCTTTCAAGTGAAGCAGACAATTTAAAAAGTACCATCTCGTCGCAGTCAGCGCTGATCATCGGTTTGCGTGCAACTGTCCAAAAACTGACCGTGCGAAAGCAAGACGTCGATTATTCATTTGCTTTTCCTCATTCTAACTCCTTTTTATGCTTGCCGTGTATGTGAGCAGGATGACAAGCAGCTTGTTGACAGTCTTCGGAAGAGTTTGGAGCACTGCCAACGTGATTTGGACGTCACGAAAAATCGCGAGAAAATGCTCCACGAGGAATACGCAAAATTTAAAGCTACAGCAAGCCAAGAGAAGGAGTCGATGATGAGCAAAATACTAGGATTCCAGCAGCATCTCCAGCGAAGCGACACTGCTGGAGGAAATCTTGCGGCTCTGGAAATGATGGTGAAAAACCTTCAGAAAGAAAAAACGTCACTGGTCGTCAAGCTTGATGCCTCAAATTCGCGTTGTGGTGATTTACAAGCACGAATCACGCAGCTGGATGAGCTGTCGGAAGAATTTGTGCAGGTATCTAATCGTTTTCGACCGTGAACGCGTTCATTGCTAACCGACCGAATCTCGTTTGCAGGTGAAGAGGACCATGGAAATGGAGAGGACAAAGTCTGAAGCAGAACTGAGCGCCAAGAATCAAGAACTCGACTCTTACATAAATCAATTGCAGGATGCTGAGGCACAGATACACGAAGCAGAAACACGGATACTCGAGGCGGAGGCACGAAGTGCCAGCCTACAGGAGATTGCCAAGGTAGTCGACATCAGGGACGAAGAAGTCGGAACTCTTATGCAGAAAGTTATTCGACTGGAAGGCGATCTCGAGGATCAAGGCCAACGAAACACGGGGCTGCTAGACGAAGTTCACAAGCTGAATATCGAGCTCCAAAATCTGAAGCAGCTCTCTCATGACGAGACAGTGCAAGCCCTGCAGATGGCACGACAAAAAGCAGCTAACTACGAGGCACTGACACTTTTGAACGAGGAGAAGCGTGCTCTGGAAGAGCAGCTTCGGCTTGTACAAGATCAACTCGAAGTCGAGCGAGTGACATTGCAGGGAGAAAAATACGCCAAGGAACAATTACTGGCAGGCATTACTTCGAACGCCTTGACAATCGATGAATTACGAAAGGAAAACGTCGCGCTTCAGGAGAAGATTGAGCAGATACAGGCCGCCCAGAAAGTAGTCCCTGAAGTCGTTGAAGCCGACGTACAGACAGATGAGGAGCATATCAGTCCAGAGGTCCTCGCTCAGACGGAGGGCGAACTTGTGACTCTACGAGACGAGTTTGATGAATTCCGGCAAAAGAAAAGCGAAGTGGAGGTCGGGCTAAAGAGGCTTATTTCCCGAGAGAAGTACAAGTCAGAGTCGTTCCAGAACCAGTTGAAGCTTTTGCAGAACGAAAACGCAGAGCTGAGCGAGAAAGTGGAAGGTCTCTGCAAAGAGCTGGTCAAGGAACGCCAACTATCTGATACTCAAACGCTCGAGTTGACGGATCTCAAGTCACGCGTGATGTCTCGTGACTCTATTTACTTGCTTCGAAAGACACAAGACTCGCTGGAACAGACGGTGACCGCACTGGTGGAGTCTGAACACGCTTCTGAGAGCACGTTCACGTGTTTACAATGCATGCAGCTCTTTACCACCCCGTGACGTTAGCACCTTGTGGCCACACGTATTGTGCAGCATGTTTGGCCAAGAACGGCAACGTGGATGTGCCGTCCACCATTTCGTGCACAATGTGCGAGGAAGGCATCAACCCCCAAACCGAGTGCATTTTCCCCAACCACGCACTCGCAGACCTCACCGCTCGTTTCGTATTTCGACAGCAAAGTTTGTCAGCACTGACCAGCATGTGCCTCTCGCTTCGCAATAGCTTTACGAATCGATCCAACAGCTTCACTGCACAAAGTGCAAGACAACCTGAAGCATCGACCACCGAAACGTAGCCATAAATTCTCTTGTAGAGAGAAAAACACTGAATTCGAACGTCTTATCCTCCCTCTCCGTTGTAGACAACAACGTTTTTATTATCCTATGCAGCTGCTTTCACTTGGCTTCATTATGTGAACGACTTATTTCAAGGGAGACTCATAATGGTCACTCCTAGGAACGTTTGTGTGGCCCTGGCGAAGCGGGAATCGACCGGACGAAGGACATTCCAGCCGGTTTTACCTCGAAGGAGTTGCAGTCTACGCCAAGTGCTTCGTCAGGAAGACGGAGGGGTTTTATTAGGCTTCTCCAGCGACGGGAACTACCTCAGTCGGTGCTTTTGGGGCTAGAGGGGTTAAAAGTCAATGTTTGAACACGAATTGATTGAATTTTGCTGTGGTACATTTAGTTTATTGTATATGGAGAGATTCCTACCACGAGGTGCAATGGAGAAAAGTCAAGTTTGAAGATTTTTACGACTGGAGAGAGGACGGAGAGCCACCGGAGACCGTGCTGAAGCTCTGTGTGGATGGAGACTCTTCGCCGTACGGAGGTGAGAAGTTCGTGGTATTTTGTTTGTGGTTGATGTGGCAAGAAGCGATAATTTGGGTCTTTGTGTTGTATAGTGAGCACACCTTTAGAGGTGTGGCAGAGTGCAGATGATGCGTTGGTGCTCGTCATCACGACTGAAAGTCTCACTGAAGACCGAGAGAGTTCTCGACTGTGTCGGTTGGCTGTGGCACCCTCCCAATTTATTACCAAGGGGTCGCGCTGCTGCGGTGACGAGTTTGATATTCCAGTTCGATCAGAATGCGTTCGCGCAGAAGCTGGAGAAATGGCAGTTGCTACAGTTTTCGAGAGGATCAGGTGCCCCGAAGAATGTGTATCACTTGCTTGTCAACGTAGGGACCAACGTGCGTGTCCTAGTGCTTCATGCTTGGACGAGGCGTCGCAAGGTTGGAGAAGAGGAATCTTCGTATTCCGAGAAAGACAAACCAAGAGGCTTAGAATTTCGCATTTTGTTCAAAGTACGTTGATCATTGCAAAGAATGAGAGCTTCGAAACGACCAGAAACCTCATTGAGCGTTCGATGTGATGCAGATGCTTGGTATTACCCTCCAGTATTCCCGACCAAGTTACATGAATGGACCGAAGAACGAGACTACTATGGCGTGGATTCGGATATTACTGTTGGCGTGGAGGTACGTATGCGCATGCTCCAGGTTTAAGGTGATTTCTCTCACACCATTTCGATGGATGTACCGCTCCTTAGTGTCTTAACGAACATCTTTTTGATGTCGAGCGCCTCCTTGGGGAGTTCCTAGAGACGTTTAAACCGCTGGAACACTACTATCTCGTCGACTACGACCTGCGAATCGTTCGGGTAACACTTCTCATTTTAAAGATCATCATTTGGGGAGAGGGTACTTTGTAACACTTGCTGGATCGATGGATCTCTTGTCTTGACAGACCAGTGCAGCGGAGAGGACAGTATTTATGATATGTGTGATAGCTCTAGCTCCTTCGAAGGTTGAGCTAGTAAAAGCAGGTACTCGGCGGCTCCGAGTAGCTCTTTTTTCAGCTTGGAGCTCTACACCGGAGTTTATCATATCATTCGCGCACTGAAGGTGCCGGGAAACGACAATCTTCGACAAATTTCGCAACTCGTTGCTTGGAGGTTTCTTGGAGAACTAAATGGCCGGGTGATACCTGAACCAGCAGCAACATCATGGAACAACGATGCAGTCCTGCACGAACAATCGCTACAAGTACTTCATAATCCGGTCTATCCGCTCTCTATATCAAGCAAGTAGCAGTAATTGGAATGGCTTACAGGAGTCCAATATGAGCTGCGCCAGCCGAACACACTGCCAGCCTTTGTCAGCCCGTTTCATTATTGTGTTGCTTCACTATTTACGTGAATGGATTTTCCTGTTACCTTCATCGCGTCGCCAACTCATAAACGGCGTCACAAAATTGAACAAGACCCTTACTGGCGCGACACGAACAGCGGGCCAAACACCAGCACCGTCGTGGACAGCAGCTTAATGACCACGTGAAGCGCCGGCCCGGCTGTATCCTTGAACGGGTCGCCAACAGTGTCACCAGTGACCGCAGCCTTGTGTGCCTCGCTTCCCTTGCCTCCAAAATTGCCCAGCTCAACGTACTTTTTGGCATTATCCCATGCGCCACCCACGTTGTCCAAGAACAGGGCCATCATGATGCCAGTGACTGTGCCAAACATGAGGTACCCAGCTAAGGCCTCAGCGCCCAGCAGCGGCTTGCCCTGGTACTCTCCGATCTGAAGTCGTACAGCCATAATCACACATAGTTAGTCCGCTGAAGCAACCTCGACAAACCCAACACGCACTAACAAAACAAACGAAAACCTACCACACGGAAGATTAGACCAACAGACACAGGCATCAATACAGCCAACAAACCCGGGAAGCGCATCTGCTTCAGCGCGGCTTTAGTAACAAGCGCAACGCACGAGCGGTAGTCGGGCTTGGCCTTGTACTCCATAATTCCCGGGTACAGCTCGAACTGGCGGCGCACTTCGTTGACGACCTCGCCGGCGGTCTCACCCACAGCTGCAACGGCGAGACCCGTGAAGAAGAATACCATCATCGTGCCCAGCAGACCACCAATAAGAACTTCGACCGTGGCAATATCCACAGTCGTAAACTCGCGACCAGCGAACTCTGAGAACTCATCCATGAAAGCGCCAAACAGCACAAAGCAAGCCAGAGCAGCCGAACCAATCGAATAGCCTTTCGTAATGGCCTTGGTCACATTGCCTGCAGCGTCCAGCTTGTCCGTTGCATCACGCACAAACTCCGGCTGGCGGCTCATCTCAGCAATACCACCGGCGTTGTCGGCGATGGGACCGTAGTTGTTCATCGCAAGCACAAACACGGCAGATGACAGCATACCCATGGTTGCCACAGCGGTGCCAAAGAGACCAGCGTGACGGTTTCCCGCGCCGCCGATACCTGAACTAGCACCCAAGTGGTAGGCACTGATTACTGCGAAACTCACCATAAGCGTGGGCACGACCGTAGACTTCATGCCCACAGCCACACCGGTAATGATATTGGTGCCGTGGCCTGTGGTGCTGGCCTTAGCGATACTGCGCACGGGCGGGTAAGCGTAGTCCGTGTAGTACTGTGTCGACTTGACAAACACGAAAGCCGTGAGCATGCCCACAACGCCGCAGAGGAAGAAGTGCATCCACGCCGAGGGGTGCTCAGGCGAGTACAGCAGCCAGCGAGTAGTCATGGCGAAACCAACGAGCGCCAGCGCCAACGACACGTTGTAGCCGGTCTGCAGCGTGGCCATCGGGTTGTGGTCCGGGCGCGAAGCTTCGACATCGGACGGCGCCTTCACCATCAAGATACCCGCGCTGCTTACTGCAATATCGAAGGCGTGCACGACGACGGGAAAGAACACAAACGACACAGGGTAAGGCAGCTGCGCTTCACGAGCCAGCGTGCCGCCCAGGATCATAGCGCCAATAATCTCGGCGGCCACAGACTCGAAGACGTCGGCACTGCTCCCCACACAGTCGCCCACCATGTCTCCCACCAAATCGGCAATCACTGCCGGGTTGCGTGGGTCGTCTTCCGGAATGCCAATTTCCACTTTGCCCACGAGATCAGCCCCGACATCCGCAGCTTTAGTGTAAATACCACCGCCCAGCTGCATGAAGAGCGCCACGAACGACGCGCCAAAGCCGTAGCCCACCATGAGCATCGGGATCTCCGTGGGGCGCAAGACCGACCCGAACAGCAAATAGAGCATCACATACAGCGTGCTCACTCCACCCACACAGAGCGTGATGTCCAGTACAGCTGAGAACGCGCCACCTCGGAAGCAAACCAGCAGCGCTTCTCCGTACGAGCGACGCGCGGCACTGGCCACGCGGATGTTGGATCTGGCCGAGACCCACATGCTCACGTACCCGGCAGCCGCAGAGCACACTGCGCCAATGAGGAAGGCCACGGACGCCACGAGGCCCAGTGTGACATTGCCGAGCTTCTCCACGCCCGAGCTCAACGAGCTGCTGGGCCGCAGCGCGTAGCTAAAGAAGATGAGCGCGGCGATGGCCAGCGCGATCCTGGAGATGGCCGTGTACTGGATGCGCAGGAAGCCCTCGGCCCCCTGGCGGATGGGCGTGGCCACCTCCTGCATGTCGGCCGAGCCGCTGTCCCTGGCCAGCACCCAGTGGCTCAGATAGAGCGCGAAGAGCGCGCCGTAGCCGCAGATGGTGAAGACCAGGAAGATGGGGCGGAAGCTGCCGCCGAGCAGCAGCAGCAAAGCGCCCAGGACGGATATGACGATGAAGGGGAGCTGAAGGTCCAAGTGACGCGCGTAGGCCAGCGCGGCGGACGCGGGGCCGTCCAGGTCCTCGAGGTCGGGGGCATCGGCCGTGGACAGGCCGAACTCCATGTCCATGTTCAGTGAGGTCTTGTCGTGCATTGTACGGGGAGGTTGAAGCGGGTGTAGGAAGAGGTGACGCAGGGAGCGAGATGGTCCGACCTGGCTGCCTCTAGTGACTGACACGCGTTTTCTTTACGTATGATCATCATATATGGTAAATATCCTTATATACATATAATATATGTTTAGTGGGATATTTATCTACAAAAACAACACGTTTTTCTAGAAAAATAATTTGTAGCGTAGCCATCTCTGGTGAAAACGTTTTTCTGGTCTAGACACATGGAACGCTCTTAATGTTCCAGGAAAATAAAAATATAAAATATACACATTGTATACACATTGTCCGGCTATACACCCGGCTCATTTTTATTGTCCTTGCAGAATTCTAGTTACCATTGCCTGCAGGGATGAGTACAGCACCTTTAGGCCAAGCAACCACTTCGGTTCCTTGGTCTTGTTGATGGACGTACAGGTGAGGTACCAGCGGTACCGTGTTGCATCATCGCAGCAGCAGTGCGATCCCAGGCAAGATGTCGAAGCTCCTCGCACGTGTAGCAGCACAATCTCAGACACAATCGCAGACAAGAAGAGAAGTAGTTAGCAACCTAAATAAAGCAAGGGTCCCAAGGTGGCTTGAGGAGAGTGCAGCGCACTTACCTCACTTCCAAACGTGCTCCATCGAGAGCACAGCAAGCCCACCTTGTGTACTCAAGAAGGCCATCGCAGTTACTAAAAAATTGTGCGCAAACGACCGGCCCTGCTCTACCATTTTAGAGCTAAGCAACGCAAGTACTTTGGCTCACGACAACGTCGCCGGGCATTGGTCATTCCTGTGGCAACGCGTTGGTACTCAAGTACAAATTGCATTTCTAGTATCGTGAAGAACGAAGAAGTGTTGCGTGAAGTTTTCTCTAATGAGAATCTTTTGATGCGCTATGGAGACGCTGCCATCAAACTTAACTGCGTCGAGTCAGCCTTGGTGAACAGGACGTTTTGGGCAAACGCAGGAGCAGTTTTAAGACTGATCAATCCTATAACTAAGGCCCTAGGCGCGCTTGAAAATGACGGATGCTGCCTTTCAATGGTGTATCACTACTTTCGCGAGCTGAAATATCATGATATCTACAACCACGAGACAGATGATGTTGACTCCGACGTCCTCGCCACGATTCGAGGACAGATCAGCTCCCGTTGGAAGACCCTCAAACGTGAATCTTTACTCGCTGCGTGTTTGTTGGACCAGTCGAAAACATTTGAAGCGTTCGAAGGAGATGACCTGGATAAAGCAGTTAATGCGCGCGTTGATCTTGCTTCACGTGTCGGTCTACCTTCGAACGTCAGCCCAGCTGCTTTCGAAAGGAGGTACTTTCTTTTGTGCGCGCGAAGACGTCCTGGAAACCAGAAGAGCGTAAAAAAACTCAAGCGATACGCCATTAGACTGGTGGATGCTCAAGCGTAAAACAATTCCGCTCCTACATGCTTTTGCTACGCGTGTTTTGAGTATCCCGGCGTCGTCTGCGGCAAGTGAACGCTCTTGGAGTGTTCATTCATTTATCCACAACAAGCGGCGAAACAGGCTGAAGCCAGCGCGCGTCGAAAAACTGGCATTTGTTTACTCGAACACAGGCGACAAGGCTGCAACTAGTCAAATTCACTACAATGACAATGAACAAGAGGATGATGACACGAGTGCAGTCTTTAGTGAAAGTGATGTCGAAACTCCGAGGATGTCGAATAGGTCCTCTGTGAGTTTTAACCACGCAAGCAGCAGCCAAACAAAGACGCTGACAAGATCAAGAATTGCCACGCCAACGCGAACTAGGCGAAGCGAATGTTCCTCTACGACCCGAGCTAGGCGTGCTTTATTTTCACGTGCTGTTGACGATCAGCCCTCAGCTTTACCTGCGAGCAGCGGTATCAGGCGCCCTGGTGAGGTCGAGTTCTCACTTACGCAGTTGACGTCTGCTGGGAGAGTTTTCTCGCGTGTCGACGAGTATCAGCTTGCGCCGTCAGCTTCCAGGCAAGTAGGACCCACAGGTGACACGCCTTCGATTATGCAAACTGGTGACCGACTTGTATTCTCTGGTGGTAGCAGTGAGCATTCGTCGATTGCCACCTCAAACAACTCCCAATCGTACCTACCACTCACCTCGAAGAACATTTGGCCCGATCAGAGACAGCTAATTAACTAACTGCAATCCGGCCCACGGTGTAGGTGAAGTGATTAAGCTGCAAACATAAATTCAACATAATGTTTTTGTATGAACAAGTTCGTTTCGGACAGCGCAGGGTCCTCATCAATCGTTCTTAGCTCTGAAAAATTATCCTATGTCGCTGTGCAACGCGTTCAGCACTACGCCATCTTCGTAGCTGAAAACACCACCGACAACATCGACCCCGCTAACATCACGTTCGTCGACATCATCACGCGGTGCGACTTGGTGGTACGAGGCGACAGCACCACGTCTGCCTCTTCAGCCAGCCCACGTTGTCCAACTGCTGCTCGTCGGAGACTTCCCAGCTTATGGCGTCCATCCATCGGGAAACCAAAACAAAGTTTCTCCAGTGAGTCACCGCCACGCTCACGCTGCACGCCGGCAAGCGCCGCAGACGCAAATACGCGGCTCAACGTCAGCAACACTGTCTACTTTGGTGGCAGCAACAGCGTCTCGTGCGCGCACATTACCGTGCGCAGCTCCACCGGCAACTCTACTTTGCCACGGCGCCACATCTTATTCACCACCGGGGTCGTACCCGACACGTTCTGGAAGCGCACAACGCCGCTGCTGCCAGCGAAATTATAACACATCGCTGTACCCGCCGGCCTACACAACGTAGCTCACGGCCGGGTGCCCGTTGCGCCCGTGCACCACTGCGGGCCAGTACTCCAACCACACACTCGGCTGTCTAGTAAATAGCCAAACAAGTCCTAAATCGCCACTGATACCAGCGCCCCCTTGTCCCCTCTACTGTCCACAACCAACGAATCCTACGTCGACGCGACCGCAACCAGTGATGGAGGGCCCGGGATGCTCGTAGCCAAGTACCACATCTGCACCAAAATTGCTCGCGACGACACCGAGTCCACCAACGTCACACTCGTCGACACCGTCACGCTCTGCGACTTGGTGGTGCGTAAGTGCGCACGAAGTTGACCAGACTCTTCTTAGACTTGAACACGTCATGGCCGAGGTGCGGTGTACCCACGGCCGTTTGTGACAGCTCGCCTCAGTTTGCGAACTTCTGCAAGATTATAGCTCCTTGTCCAGCGACTTCAGGCCAACAACGCTGCGACCAACGACAGCATAAAATCGGGCAGCGTGCGCGTGAACAGATGATCGTAGCGGTGGCGTTCCTCATGGTAGCAGCATTGGTCGTCCGGGTGGAGATATAGATGCCCCCGATGAATCCGAGATTCCCCCAACGAGACAACTCATGACAATGGAAACACAGTAGTTTGAAGGGACACGATGGCATCCCTGTTGTCTATAGCTACGTACAGTGATACGCTCTTGAAGACGGTGAGCGTATAAGAGCTGATGTCCAGCGCTAGACGCACAAGTGCTCAGGTCTCAGGTAGGGCTCATGCAACGCCAAAATTGAAGGCAGAATTTTACGTTTCACAATTGTTACATAATGGTATTACCATTGGTATTAATTGTCTAATTTACCGCGGTAAGTTATTCCCAGTTATTAACTTGGTAATAACCAACACTAGTCGTGTTTGCGATGACTTGATAACGACGTTTTGAGGGGGTTGATGACGTTTTGGGCGAAATAAATTAGGTCGTGTTCGCAATGCCTAGATAACGACGTTTTGAGGGGGATGATGACGTTTTGGGCGAAATACGGTATCGCGAACACGGAAAGCTCGGAATGAGATTATAGCCACGGAACGTCGTTATCTCCTTCACTTTGAAAAACGTCGTTATCTCCTTCTCTTTGAAAACAGGGCTGCACCTGTTTTCCACGGGAAAATACATTACAATTTGATGTTCTAATTCAATATGTTCTTAATTTAGAGTGGTTTCCCCTTTGCAATATTGACAAACATCATCAATTTCCCGTCGTTTTGTTAGCGCCATTCGCGCTCAGACCGAGCCACTGCACAGACCCCGTGGGCGGCTATAGGGGACAGCTTGTATTCAAAGACAATCCCTTAAACCAGTAAACGTAATTATACACATTGATTTTTCTGTTCCCTGCGAGAACAGTGCGTGCTAGATGCGCGTTAGGCACCCACACGACAGGAACAGGAGCAACGCTCACATTGATCCAATGTGGAATGGCGTTACCGCAACCATGTTACGATCAGACAACACGACGTGAAAGCAACCATCCAGCTAAATCGAATGCCAAAGCGACCATGACGCAGCGCACGCGCGTAACAACTTTTTTACCCGCGTCGAAGTTGGTGGTTTGCAGTGATTTGCAGAAAATTTGCGGTCGGTGGTTTGCAAAATATTCGGATAGCAAACACTTCAGCACTGTGCAGACACTTAAGCTCTGTCGGTCGCACGTCGCAGGCATCGATCGTACTTGCGAGGCCCAGGAGCAAGCGCGAAGGGTCTTCCTGTACGCGGGACTCTGTCTGTGCATGCACCAATGGACAAGACGGTGGTAGCACCTGAGCTATTTAATTCGCGGCTTCGAGATCTGGAGTTAATGAAAGATACAGTGGAAGACATTCGAAAGTCGCTAGAACGACTTGCTGAATCCCAACTGGAACTACTAGACATGATTGAAGAGCAGCAAGAACACGGTCGCCAACTAGCAGCGGAAATTTACCAAGTTTACAGCAGGAGCATCAGCATCAGGATGAACGCAACGCATATGTATCGTTCGAGATTTTGCTGGAATCATGCATGAATATACTAATGCAGTGAGCTTACCACGGCATCTCCTTTCCATTAGCTAAATTATCACATGATTGTTTGTGTGTTTCTCGGGCCCCAATTTCATCCTTACGGCACACAGGTACTTCAACCAATAGAACAGTAAGTACCCACAAAATACGAAGTCGTATTACTGCGATATCTGCCTTTGTTACGGCTTGGTGTTGAAACTCGATATCGTGCAGGCAACGGTAGACTTGAGCAATGATAAACACGCCGCAACTTTTCCAGTCTGGCTGTTGTGGTGAAAGTATCCACTCAGGTGTGTTAAACATGAGCGATCCACAACCAGATGATGAGACTTTGCGCCACCCTGACAAGTATTCACGAAAGCCATTGTTCCGTATTATCTCCATCCCGTCATGGTACGTATCATCAATTAACGGCTCGTACAAACACGCGCGTGACTGTAGATCTCCGTTATGCTGGAGAATCACAATAATTATTCCCAATGGTTGCGGTTCAGATGAATCGGCAAAACAATGTGTTGCATATCAGAGATGCTTTGCGTTGGTGTTTGCTTTGGCCAACCCAGTGTCGTGATATGATAGTTCAGCACGAGGCAAGTTTTTGCTTCGTCAGCAATAAACTCAGACACTGTTCAATAACGGAGTCCTTGAGCATCTCTTGACGACACAAGTGCCCAACAATTTGATCATATTGTATTGAGGATCGTTGAGATGGCAATTGGAAACGGGTGCGTAAGCATGTGGTTCAGATCTTCGAAATATTCAACCCTATCGTTCCCCCACACATTGCTGTTTGAAGGGTCGCATACAAAATCTAAGTCAATATCAGAAAAAAGGTGCATTATGTACCATTTCCGCAATTGCTTGTCACAGGTTTTCAGCGACAAACCGCGAGATAATCATCAAAGATGGCAGGTTTCTTAGTACAAAGGCGCAAAGTCTCATCGTCTGGTTGTGGATCGCTCAGGTTTAACACACCTGAGTGGATACTTTCACCACAACAGCCAGACTGGAAAAGCTGCGGCGTGTTTATCATCGCTCAAGTCTACCGTTGCCTGCACGATATTTTACTACTTTGACGTGATTGGTTAACCGACGATGAAAATGTCAGTGGCTCGAGGCGCTTACTCAGAAAATAGCAGAAAAGGCAGTACCGTGGAGAACAGCAGCAGCAAATGTTGTCAACGAGGGTGTCGTGAACAAGTGGAGGGCTCACAGAACGAGCGGGGGCGTTGTCTAAAGTGGACAGCCAGTATGGCGAGCGATTCGTCGCCGTGAGAGGTAAGGTGGGGGGTTGCCGCCGTCGTTTGAAGTAGAGAGCCAGCATGGCGATGGCGGTGCTGGGGCGGCTGCTGCGGCATGTCGATTGCGGTCGTGACCAAGTAGGACGGCTGCCTTTGGCGAGTCAGTTGGTGGAGAAGTTGGAGCGGCTGTTGCGGCGAGCGTGATCGCCGTCGCGGCGGGACCGGAAGTGGCTGCTGGGGCTAGCGTCGTCGCTCTCGTGGTGATGGAGTTCAAAGGGATGCTGGAGGGGCGTCGTCGCCGTCTTGTTGAAATTGGGGTGGGGTGCGTACTGCAGTGAGTGTCGTCGCCGTCGTGGTGGTAAAATTCGAAGGCCTGATGGGACGAGTTCATCGCCGTCGTGAAGATCTCGTAGATCCTGGGTACTACAGCGAGCGTCACCGCCTTCGTGGCGATATTGGGAAGCCTGCCGTAGCGACTGTTGTCAAAGTCGGAGTGCCTGCATGGGAACCACTGTACATGCTAATGTGGAATAGTTTATGTGGCATTATCATATAAACCATGCTAGCCTGTACTACCTTTTTCGGTCTGCTTTCGTTTTTCTGCTCCTCCATGAATGGAGCCTATGCCTTATATATTGGAGACGCTCTTTTCAGTTTTCGTCGATAGTGTAAACTTGTTTGGGCCGTAGAATAGGTGGAATTTTTGCCAGCACGTCCACATTGCTTGCTGACACAAATGAGGCTTTCTAATATCGACAGGATAAGTGCGCTTGCAGAGCGCGATATGGTGTGTCTGACAGTAATCCGTTTTTTAGTAGCATCTCGACATTCAAACTTACACACTGTGCACTGACGCATTGATCGGCTTCTCCCCTGTAGAACAACCCGGAATTCATTCGCCACACATGTAAATGACTGGTCAACAGACACATTTGAGTGTTCTACCAGCTGAGTTTCATTGGGGTTCTGATTGTGTGGGATTGTTGATGTTGTGTTGGCTGCAGCGTATACCATGCCTTCCTCCAGTTCAAGGTCCTGTCTCCACTCACCATTGAATAATTCTCTAACGAGGGAAACGACAAACATCCTATGTCTATCGCGGGCGGAAGATGTTGGTGGATCATCAGGTTGTCTTTGGTCTCCATTGGACTCACGCAGTAAGGTATCACAGACATATGCATTGCACCTCGCAATGTCTATCATTGCCATCGCCAGTTTCTTATGCCATTTGAAATGAGTGATCATCGGCTAATGAGAACCGACCTCGCAGTTGATCATGACGATCAACACCTTGCATAGCAGAATTATATTCGCCGATACAGGCCGGGGCAGAAAACGCAACACTGTCCTTGCCAATGCGACGACAAACAGCTGTCAAAGTAGAAGCATCCGCGTTATAAACGACTTTGACGATAGCACCGTCAACTCAGCTAGCTGCGACGATATGCTTCTCTAAACACACGCCTTGTTTCATGCTGCCTCTAGGTTTCTTATCTTTCTTTTTGATCATCGCAAAATTTGGAAAATGCTTGCTTCCCTTGCGAACTGTGCCACGACCATAAAGTCCAATCGTTCGAGGACTTTCCAGTAGCATGCACGAAGTATAAAAGTTGTCAGTGTTGACAATTCGATTGGATCCTTTCAAAAATGCTGTAACCTCGAGTACATGGGCGCGGACGTCACTCGAGTTTGCCATCAACTTCGTAATGTGCTGTAGTTCGGATTGAGAAACCACACTACCCACTCGGTCTTGAAAATCGCTAGAGCAGTGAAGCTTGAAATTGGCAGCGTACCATGACGTTGAACAACAACAAACATACAACTTGAAATGATATTTTCCAGTCGGTTTTGGGGTTGAAAACGAAAATGTGCCGCGCGTACCGCGATCGACACGCACTGCTGGCTTCATCCACAGCCACGTTCCGACCAAGAACAACGTGGCGACTGCAGTGAGATTTTAGGATACTGATAAGAGGGCGTATTCTAGCCGCAGGGTCGCGCTCAATGTCAGCGGCCGTAACTTGTGATTGAAAACTCAAGTGTTTGCGAATGTAAATAAATCTTTTCCACGTCATAACGGTTTCCAAGCTAGTAGAACGAGCTCCGGGAAAAATACTGGCCTCAGTATCATCCTCCCAATAGTTTCGCATCTCTCCCTTGTCGATAAGGGTCATATACCAAAGAATTCCGAGGAATTCATAAGTTCCTCTAAATATATCTTCTTAGCCGATGGAGAACCAGTAGTGTCTGCGTACTCATTTGAAAAGATCACCACCTGGCTCCAAAATAACACCGAAATAAAAGCGAAGAAAGAAGAAGTCGCTAAATGACCAAAATGATGGCGGCTTTCCTCCCGAATTACTGTGAGTGGTGATCCGTCTGGATGTGTAAACAAGCCTGGCGGTTGCCCCAATGCGTCAGCTGGCGAAAATGTCATTGACGCAATCTTCTCCACTTCTTCCGGGCCTAGAGCTCTGTTTAACTCTTTACTACCACTGAAAATAGACCACTCACGATATCCTTGTTCATCCATCTCTTCCAATTCTTCGGTTAGAGCAGGAATATATGATAAGCTAGGCACCATGTTGCAGAGCGATACCCATGCTTCACCAAAATTCAATGTGTTTTTATGCAACTTAGCGAATTGGCGAATACCACGCATTAAAATGGCTTCAGAAATTTTATGCACGTGGTCTTTGGATTGGAATGCTGTGTTCGTCCAAGTAAGCTCGTAGTTGACTGAAGGGACGACGATGTTTCGACATGTTTCTCGCTTAACAAAGTATATCGACTTACAACGCAAAGCAAATATGACGCGCCAACATCTCGGTATAGCCGCTTGGGCATCCACACTTCATTGGCCGGCGAAAATGCTGCGCTAGCGCCGATGAATTTCTCCGCAGAAGTCTTGACCCTGCGGATTAACTCGTCCTTCATTGCCAAATCGGTTCTCGCGAGTTTGGTAGGTTTACGAAGTGGAGCCTTGCCGTTGCTTTTTAGGGGCTTGTTGAACTGTTGCTTGGCGTGTTTTGCTTTTGATTGGAAGCTCTTGTTTTCTTTTGGAAGCCACTGATTGCGATAGTTTTGTTGCCACAGCACGTCTTGAGCCAGACAAAGTATTGTGCTCTGGCCTTGGCGAAGCCACGGATTTTGCCACCTTTGCTGGTATAGTTGTGGCTGAAAGAACATTTTGCGTTGCAACAGGCATCGCATCTTGACACTGGGTTGTTGACTTTGTGTAACAATCTTTACTGCAAAAGCAACTGTCACCGAAGTCTTCCATCGGATTTCCATCTGGATCGCAAATGTTGAGCGATGTACATACATCGTGAGAGCAGAAATGGTGCATGAATTTTCCACATTGTGTGCATGATCTGTCAGTAGAACACTCCTCTTCACACACGGCACATCTTGTGCATGCTGTGTCTACCAACGTCGTTGTAGTTCTCATGAAATTCACGTGATTCTCAACACTCCTTGTGACTGTTGAAGCAGGATACTGTGGAAATGGTGTTTCAGCAATGTTTGGTACCAAAACGGTGCTGTTTTACGGGTTGGAAACGCTTCCAGAGTGAGTACAATTGTCACGCGCACCAATGCTACAATTTAGCGCGCTTCCGGTCTGATTACAATCACCCTTTGTTGAAGCTTCCGCACCGCAGCTGTACGTAACACCCCCGCGAATTTCTGTACCATGACCCACGAGAACGTTGCCACACCGACTACTATTTTCCTTATCGTCAAGTATGTCTTGGTTCACGAGACGACCATTGCATCGGTTTAGCGTGCTCTTAGCAATATCTGTGTTACCATCGCGTCGCAACTTGTCTCCATCATTTGAACAAACTAAATCTGCACTCCGCTCGATATCAGTATCCGACGTCTCCGTTGTTGGCACATGCACATCATCTCCGTGAGCTGGGGGTCTCGATTCCCTTTCGTATAGTCCAGAAGGGCTTATTCCCCACAAAGAAATCGATACCAGCGACACCGTTCACATCACCGCCAGGACGAATGCAGAGATATTGATCGTTCAAACTTCTTCCGCTAGGACGCTTTGAAAACCACCCGGCTCTACGAAGGCCACGCCATACGGCTCCAAAACGCACGATCGCTGCCCGCATCTATGGAGAGAAAATATAATTGTCAACAATTTACAGCACATGCAGACTTGACTGCATTTAGAAGTTACCAAAATTACGACAAATACCAACCTGTATTACAAGCCTTTCGTGTAACAACGTTACCATTCAGCCCCTCCGCCCCTGACCAGTTCCCAGTCAGAAAGTGAAGCACTCCCAGACAAGCTCTCACAGGGCGTTCACGGGCATGGTGCTCGAACGACTGCCCGCATCATTTCTTATGGCCCAGAAATGTCGTATGCACTGCCTGCTACGAGCAAGCGAGACGTGCGAAGTGAGCCCAAACAAAAGACACTACTTCAACAGATTCAGCTTTGTTCGCAGTGACCAGGGTTGTTGAGCCCAACTTGTATTTGTAGGCGATCGCAAGCCTGGGCCCCTGTGCGCCTCCATCCGTCCATCGTTTGGACCAAACACATTGAAATTTGTATGGACAAGACACCTTCCATACAAATTTCAATATGTTTGGTCCATATCTTCATTGCGATGCTTTGCCTTAGAATATATGTCACGCAACCTGGTGGAGCTAGAGATAGCGGGTGCCGAACAAATGTAGTATACAGGCAAGTACAAGCAAGACCAAAGTTGGTGTGTCGCTCGATACAAAAACAGAGAACTGCATCACAGCCAAGATCATATATTGACAGATACCTTTCACATTAAAGTCGCAAGAGCTTAGAGTTGTGGTACAAATTCGTTTGCCGGAAGCGTCTGACGAGATAGATCACATGGTTGTGTGCGGAGCCACTCTGGGGAACGGTACAGATTGCATTTTGCGCAATCACACGGGTGCCAGTACGGCTCGTTCTTGAGATCATTGACCAACATGTCAACAATGTCCATGGCTACGATTAAGTGCTGGAGCATGTTGTACTGAACCTCGAGATCCAAGCCTTCGCTCCGATGAGCTTCGATCGTCTCGTGATCAATAGTGTCATCGTCTTTCATAACCTTAAAGGCCGCGAAGTGCTCATCCAACTCATCGCCACGCCTCATTAGAACAGACTTCAAGCACTCCAGTCGACAGCGTATCATTGGGCTGGTAATCTACAACACAATACATGCATGCAGTTAGTAAAACATTTGAATGGAGAAAGATCGCAGTACCACGAACCTCAGACAGCTCCCCGCAGGTGCGAAGCCACCTCATCATCCAGAGGTAATTGTGACTATGTTCCTCTTCACAATGACAGATGGTTACGTGCAAGTTGTGCATCTCTTTTTACTGGCAGCATCATGACAAATGCGCTCACGTCTCCAGATGATTGAAATTGAGGCTCAAATTGCTGTTAAGGTAGCACGTTAGCAATAAATTGGTGTGACATAGCTAGCGATTGCACCGAATAGGTTACCCGATTTTTGCTGCAACAACCACCGGATATAGTGAATTAAATTCGACTTTCTTTTTGCAGCTGAAAAACCACAGTGACTGCAATACCAAGCTGAAACAGCTATTGTGTTTGAACTTACCTCCTCTTGATGGGCAACCCGGTTGGGTTGGTTATTGCTTGGCACACTCAACTGGTTAGTAAAGAAAACATATGTATATTAGACCACCAAAATCTTATAGACCAGCACGCATGATACCTACTTTCAATCGATCGGATGCCGGGCGGCGATCCACCATTGTGGTTGAGCCGGCAAAATGCCGTGTGCCGTAGTCACTGCAGTCCATGGACCACTTATCTCGCTGTAGCTATCTCATACTGAATCACCATCAGAAAGATCTTCCATGGATACATCAAATTCAACGCATACCGACCGACGGTCGGTCGGTCGGTATGCGTTGAATTTGATATCGAGCGCCGAACGGCGCTCGATACCTTCAATTTCTCGATAAAAAAGCCGGTATACTCGATTTTTAATCTTGATCTCACCATACGCATTCGTTAAGACGCACCCCTTTTCGGAAAAACGCACTCAAAGTATCTTTTGGGTAACGATAGGGATAACTGGCAAGTTCTTGATGGCGACGTAGCGTGTGCGTCTAACCATTTTAACTTCACGTGCAAACAACCCCACAAAGGATTCGTTCCAATCCTGTTCTAGCCACTTGATATCATCTGCCCAGTGCTTAGCCTAAGTCTTCAGCGCTTAAACCTGCCATGGAATTTACAAAATGCCTGTTAGGTGTACGGATTAATTAGTATTAAGTAAAATATAGCAAAATATTGGCAACCATAAGGCAACCATTAGGCAACCGCAATGATATTCGTACAGCAAAATATATAGCTCTACTTACCATGAAAACTTCTTCAGCTGCGGATCCTTCGTAATTATCATATCACGATGTAAGCCTTGCTGCTTTTCATCGTCGCTCCGACACAGCGTATCAGTTGAGTGATCGTTGAAAGCAACTTTCAGCGACTGCAACAAATCGTGGGGTATAATAAAGCTGTACCAATACTCTGCTGGTCGCACAGTCTTCCACTCGCAATTCAATAGTCGCCCTCTCAAATAGGGTTCATCTATTATCATTGGATATGCGTAGAGAATCTCCTTTACGAACTTCAAATTTGGCACGAGTCGTGCCCACCCAGTTACCCAATGCACGTTAACACTTAGACTGCAAGGGTACTTAATCGTAGAACAGCGGACGTAGGAGGCAATTCGTTTTTGGGTGAGCGGCGTTGTTGTGTTCATCCGGCGAAGCGGCTTAGGCATTTTAATAAACTCAACCTGGCACTCTGGTTTATTTGATGCATGCTTCAGGTTGTCATTTTTCTGAATTTCTTCATGTTTGCGACCACTTGCATCGTTTCCGCCAGCACTACTACTTACAGCATAAGGATCGCTACGAGAACCAATGCCACCATCACTCCACGCATCACAGCCACCAGAAATCGTCTCGATGGCAACAGTTTCAGCCATCGATACTTCGCTGCTCGAATCATCACAGTTGATGTTGGGTTGCTTTGTCGGCAATTCTGCCTCAGTCGAACCCGTTATTTTGGTCACTTCGTTGATAAAGTGGCATTTATTCTCTCCATTTCCTCCATAGACTGCATCAACTCCAATGTATCTAATTCATTAGCTGGATCTCGAAAGCTTGACAGCTCGTTATCCTTGTTATCACTTTCGTCGCTATCAACTGGTTCACTTCCTGGAGCAACTGATGTTGTACCACCAAGTCCAGATTTAATGTTGTCTTTCCACGCTTTTAATTCATCATAGAAATCGGTGCTGGGTAGACGCGATAGATTCTCCAGAAGGTGCTTAACCATAGCTTTGGCATAGACATACTTTTCCGATGAGGATAAAACCACATGGTTAGCGCGCTAATTTCTCCGTAGACGCATGTAGGCCACTTATTTCTCCGGTTTAGCAAAATTTGGTCCTACTGCACCCTGTTTCTCGTGATCATATTTCGGCAACACTAACTTTTCGGCAATCATAACTTTGAACGCTGGATACCATTTTGCTAATGCGACCAGCGACTCTGTAGCCCTCTCAAGTTGTTCTTGGAAGATTCTGGCATGTTGCACACCCCAACGCTTTGGAATACTGGGGGCTGAAGCGCTCAAAACCGTGGCCAGCACGCGCCAACAGGTTCATATGCCTACACGGTAGGTGGTGCGTTTTGTAAAAGAGACACGAGCACGTCCACTCTAAGTCATGACACTCGTAGGTACCTGCCCTGCAGCGAACTTCCCGTTGTCGTATTGTGTTTTGTTTTCGGTTGCAGGTAGCGTCACTCAATAATACAGCGTATCGCTCCCATTCTTTTTCACTTGTTTGAAGATATCAGGACTTAAACGAGCCGCCACTCGACTCAAAAAGAGTGACACCGAATTTGGCGAAGCAGAGCTTGTAACACACTTTGTTATCGTGTGCATAAACTGCTGATCAACCGTTATCTGCAGTAGTCCAACAGCAGTTTTGTCGATTCGAGTCTTGCGGCCAAGTAAAAGCTTCACTTGGTTCCAGTTAGACTCGACCCTGTTAGTGGTAGTGTTGTCAGTACTAAAAATGCACCCCGTGCGTAGTTAGCCCAATTTTGTCGGCATGAATGCCAATTCTTCTCCTAATACTTGAAAATGACAAGCCTTTTGATCCGCGTGCAATATGTCGTCAACGACTTGCGAGCGTTTTCGTACCTAAGGTCAGTGGAACTACATAAATATACAAGAAGGTGAGTTAGCTTACATCGTTATTTCCATCAAACGATATTAGTTTACCTGTAGATGAGATTCGTCAAGCGAACGAGGAGCTGATCATGCTGAATCACGGATAGTTGGAATGCCGCCCGCTGCGTCAGCTTCTTGCAGTAAGACATAAGATGGAACTGACACAGGAGCACTTTTTGCTTCTGGGAACGCCTTTCGAGAGATTGCCACTCAACCAAAGCTTTATCTATCACGACGGATTCAACTGACGCCCAGGGAGGATTCAAGTCTTTAAAAGCCTTGAGTACCGTCTCGATCGTGGTCGCCTGCTGGTTCAGGCACAGAAAATTAAAGACATGGAAGCCTATACCAGTAGCCGTCGTGACAACAAGGCTTCCTGAAAGCATTCAACAGCGAGTCCGTTATAGAGTTGTTATAGCACTAAGGTTGCTTTATGCAATAGATTGGCATTCAACATCGCGACAGCTACACTTACCTAAGTGTTACCCTAAATTGTTGGTGCCATGTGTGAAGTCCATCGCAAGGGTTTGACCCCGTTGCGCGAACATCATTTTTTACAGCTCAGTTTGCATAACGATACCGCATGTGACGTCAATTTGGCCTTGTATCACAAGAACATCGCATTCAACTAGTTAAACTAGCTCATGCAAGATACCCTTCAAACGATCCTCTCCCGACTCTTTTCCCTTAATCTCCGAATGAGATTCCGAGTTTGCTGGGGCGAGACTGCACAACCAAACAAAAATACAGCATAACGCAGTACAAAACATAAACTGTCTCTAATGTCTCCTAAATTCCTTACCTGTTCTTTCACTCAGGAAATTGGTGATGTGTTTAGAAGACACTTTAGCATCAGCAAGAAGAGCAACATCCTCGCGGTCGCGTTCGTCGAGAGGGTAGTCTTAGTCGTCGTGTACGATGATGCGACCTTTTCGTGGTTTCATGGTTGTGTGTGGCACTGCATTAACTGCACAAAACAATAATCAAGCAAACCCTACAACAGCAACAGCCTTTGCACCGCTTCGTACCTCATTTCGTAGGACAATGTTGGACACTCTACTTGCCGTCTTGACTACACTTGGAGTAAAGCAAGCCTTGCAACCCGTGTAACATGCGCCACGACTACGCATACCGGTTGCTCAAGACTTCTGATAAACCCCATGCGTGCACCGATAAACTCTTTCAGTCCGCTTAAACGTTTTCGTTGGAATTGCTTTTGGCGGTGACCGAACTAAAACAACCATACCAAAAAGCAACCAAACCAAAGCTTACAAAGTTAGACTATAAACCCTAAAATACAAATAAGACACAAATATGAACTACATAATTATTGTGAATTGCCGCGGAGGTTGAGGTGCGCACTCTAAAGAGAAGATTACTCTTCTTTTATATTCCTTCAGCACCATCTCAGATTCCTTATAAGACTGAGATTGGTTAACAGGAAACGAGGGCACAACATTCCGCACCCAAACGTGCGCTTTCTCCAACACACGCTTCTCAACCCTTGTGGTGCTTTTACGATCGCGAGGATGATAGTCAGCTGGTACGTCGGCGTTGTCAGATGATGAATCGCTCGGTAATTCAGCCATTTGATGGAGAACAGCTTTCACTACGCTGCCGCTTCTGCTGGGTTTTCGATGACTTCGCCTGACGCTTAAATCCGGGTGGTTCTTCCACCTTGTTCCTGACAGTGTCGTCCGCATCTATCCCAGCTTTGTCACCACCTTCAGAGTCCACCGCAACATCATCACCACCGTCCGAGTCTTCAAAAAATTGTCAGCATCGTCTGCATCCCCTCAACATCGTCACCGTCATCCGCATCACCCTCAAAATCATCACCGTCGTCCGAGTTTTCCTGAACATCATCACATTCGTCGGAGTCCTGCTCAACATCACTATCATCGTCCGCTTCCTCCTCGACATCACCACCGTCGTCCGCTTCCGGCACAACACCCTCGAAGCGACATCAGCGATGCTTTCAATATCTTCGTCCGGGTAATATTCGAGTTCACGTGAACCCACAGCGTCCAGAGACTCCAGCGCTTCTTTCAAATCCTCCTCCTCCTCCTCAGGCTTGACATTATCATCGCTGTCGTTGTCCTTCTCGATTCGGAGAGTCACAAAAGTGTAATCAACGGCCGATGAGCTGCGACGAAGTCTGCATACAGTACATGTTAGTTCACACTCGTCTTCAAGCATCCAATGCACACACTAACATACCCCAGCCGGGGTCGCCGACATATCCACGGTCTGCTAGCACAACCCTCGCACGAGGTATGGGCCTTCCCAATCTCGTGCCTATCGCCATGCATTCGATTTTGGAAATGAAGTGAAAGACTTTCCTTTGTCGTATTTAAGCAAATGCATAATGTATGTAGCTTAACGTGAATTTGTTTACCTATCAAAAGCTTCGCAAGGTTCACACTGAGAGTGAAATGTAAAATTGATACTGCAACCAAACTCGGTTAAAGCGACCGTAACCTGTCTACGTTATGGATAAATATCGTTAAAACTCCGACAGCATCTAAATTTGTATACTGACGATCAGTCAATCCGAGAGTTCTAAGCTCATCGGTAGCGAATCAGAACGCATCTGGTCGTGTTTTCAACCAATCGCGTTGCGGGTCATATGCCTGGTCGTCGCTCCGACATATCGGGTCGGAGGCGAAGCAAAGCTATTGCTATACCCCTACAAAACTAGAGTCATTCGCATATTTCGCGAATAACGCGCACCCTCGACCAAACTCCGACCCGCGAGATGAGCCACGACGTCCTCGTCCCTGCCGACACGAAGCGTGCTCGTGGCAGTGTGGCCCTTTCGTTCATGAAGTTCTAAGAGGAAGAAGAAGTGAGTTGGGAGTAGCATGAAGTGTGACAGTGCTCCACTCGTCTTTGAAGCGGTGATAGACAAGTTCGGAATGCAGCTGGCGTTCAAGGAAGGCTGCAAGGGGAAGCTTCTCTTTCAGTGATGCAGTACTTCCGCCAAGCCAAGAACTGGCTCCTGGACCGATCTCCACAACACCGTGCCACATCTGCTCAAGAAGGGTCAGACGCTGGAGCGGAACTCATTAAAGCGCGAGTCCGGGGGTTTCGTAAACAAGGCCCCCGCATGCACGAAGAAGGCACTCAAGAAAATGTTGCTGTACTTGTATTCAAGTGCTTCCTCATCTGCTGATTGCCAAACCGCAGCGCTTATATGCCTGCTTTGGTTTCGCTTTGGTCGAGCGTCGGACTTAACGCTGCTTCGAAGGCCGAACCTGAGCATTGCATCTAGCGATGTCTTCTTCGTCCGGTTCATCCGCATCAAGACCTCGGAAGAGCAAGGGCTCTCCTATTCACTGACGACGATGCCCTCTCCTCGCCATTGCGCTCGCGTTGAGCCTGCAGACATCGTCGACAGCTTCTCTCCTCAGCCATAAACCCGACCAGAAGCTGCTTGCGACGTCAGAGCTTGGTTTGTTCATTCCATTAGTTGACGTGCTTGATCATCCAGAGGGTGTGGTTCTTAGTCAACCTGAGCCCTGACAAGCCGAAGGACACGCAAACAAATGCTCCAGGAGTGCACAGCTACGTGAACCGCGTTCTTGAGCGTGTTACCAAATCCGCTGGAGTCTCAGGCATCTCACCTGTCACTACTTTTGCCGAGGAGGTGCGCAGCATGTCAACAGCGCGGGTCTCAGCGCGCAGTGGATATTTGATCAAGGAGCTTGGAATATGGCGGCGACAAACAAAGGCTTCGCCTATGTCTTCAACACGCCGAGTGAGGATCACAAGGTTGCCAAAGTCTTGATAGCCATGCGCCCGCGAAGAAAGTGCCGCTGCTTTCGCTTAATATATTTGACACCCACACGAACCAAGGTTGAAGCTGTAGCAACTGTACTCTTCGACGCTTCGTTGGGCTTCAAATCTGCGTAATATAACGTTAGTCAGCGCGTGGCAGAACACTGACACGGCATACCTGACCTTCCACTATCCGTCAATGAAGCACTTCAATGTCGGGGCGATACATTGAGCGACTTGAACTATGTGTCATCACGTGTGGGTATGCCATCGCTGAGCCTTTAGCGTGGTCGTCGCACATCGCCAACTCATGCAGCAAGCACAAAGAAATATGGGGAGGACACAGCCCAATAGAAACATCATCTGTAATCGCCGAGCATCCAATGTTCGTTCGTCAAACTGCCTTAATTGAGCAGTTTATCCAGGTGAATCAGCGCCTCGACGCTCGACTAGCTATCATGGAAGGCAAGATCTGTGAAGCATCACAGCAAACATCAACGAAGAACAAGATAAGTGGGGATGAAGAAGGTACCAGTGAGC